>CM054063.1:345377639-345518816 GCA_028641055.1 Alopecurus myosuroides
TTTATTATCCCCTTTATATTCGACGAGAAGCCAGACGGAACCTTGATACTGTAAAGGACTTCAAAGAATATTTCCTTCTCTGCTTTAGTAAGAGCGTAGCTGCTTAAGGAATGGCGCCCTGTATCTGTGTGCTTGTTGCTTGGGTCTTTCATATGTTGCTGGTCCTCCCGTGCTTCTGGCGTATCTTTTGACTTTCCATACACGCCCAGGAAGCATAGCAGATTGACACAGAGATTCTTCGTCACGTGCATCACGTCGATCGAAGACCGGACCTCTAAAACTTTCCAATAGGGTAGCTCCCAAAATATAAATTTCTTCTTCCACATGGGTGCGCGCTTATCAGGGCCGTACGGAACTGGTTGGCTGCCAGCAGCCTTACCAAAGATTACTTCTAGGTCCTTGACCATATCGAATATATCATTACCACTACGGAGCTCAGGCTTCTTCCGGTTATCTGCCTCACCTCTGAAATGCTTCCCTCCTTTCTTTCTTACGGGATGCTTGGTCGGAAGAAATCTACAATGCCCCAGGTATACAACCTTTTTACATTTATCCAAAAAAACACTGTCAGTCTTATCTAAACAGTGTGTGCATGCATTCTATCCCTTGTTTGTTTGTCCAGAAATGTTACTAAGAGCAGGCCAATCATTGATGGTTACGAAAAGCAACGCCCGTAGGTCAAATGGCTTTTGTTCGTTCTCATCCCACACACGTACACCTGGTTTGCCCCACAATTGTAAGTGTTCTTCCACTAATGGCCTTAGATACACATCAATGTCATTGCCAGGTTGCCTCGGGCCTTGGATGAGAACTGGCATCATAATGAACTTGCGCTTCATGCACAACCAAGGAGGAAGGTTGTACATACATAGAGTTACAAGCCAAGTGCTATGACTAGAGCTCTGCTCCCCAAAAGGATTAAAGCCATCTGTACTTAGACCAAACCATAAGTTTCTCGCCTCTCCTGCAAAGTCTGAAAAGTCTCTCTCGATGTTTCTCCACTGCGATCCATCGGCGGGGTGCCTCAACTTTCCGTCTTTCTTACGGTCTTCTTTGTGCCATCGCAACAATCTAGCATGCTCTTTGTTTCTAAACAGACGTTTCAGCCGTGGTATTATAGGAGCATACCACATCACCTTAGCCGGAACCCTCTTACGGGGGGGGGGGGGGGGGCTCGCCGTCAACATCACCAGGATAATC
Source organism: Alopecurus myosuroides (assembly GCA_028641055.1). Lineage (NCBI taxonomy): Eukaryota > Viridiplantae > Streptophyta > Magnoliopsida > Poales > Poaceae > Alopecurus > Alopecurus myosuroides. The sequence continues at coordinate 345,378,840 of CM054063.1, forward strand.
TGCTCTGATCTTATACCGCAGTGCAGTGCATATCGGACATTCATCCAAATTCTCGTACTTCTTACCGCGGAAGAGGATGCAGTCATTAATGCATGCATGTATCTTCTGCACATCTAATCCTAGAGGGCAGAGAGCTTTCTTTGCTTCGTACATACTCTCAGGCAATTCGTTATCCTTTGGAAGTTTTGGCTTCATTAGTTGAAGTAAACTCTCAAATGCCTTGTCAGTCACACCGTTCTGTGCCTTCCATTTCAGCAACTCCAGTGTGGTACCGAGCTTTGTGCTACCATCTTCGCAATTTGGGTACTACAATTTTTTGTGATCCTGTAACATGTTGTCCAGCTTCAACTTCTCCAATTTATTTTCACAGTCTTCCCTTGCATCAGCAATAACTCGGCCAAGATCATCATCGGGCTCTTCTGATGCCTGTTCTTGATCACCTCCTTCTTCTGCATTCTCTTCCATTGCAGTATCGTTGTATTCAGGGAACAAAGGATCTTCTTCTTCTTCATCGTCTTCCATCACAACCCTTCTTTCTCCATGCTTGGTCCAGCAATTATAGCTGGGCATGAAACCTCTCCGAAGTAGATGGCCGTGAAGGATTCTTTCGGAAGAGTGCTCTCTGACATTCCGACAATCAACACATGGGCAACACATGAAGCCATTATCTTTGTTCACCTGAGGTACAACAAGAAATGCATTCAGGCCTGCCATATACTCGGAAGTCCGTCGGTCACCGTGCATCCATCTGCATCGTATAATTAAGTTTATCAAAATACAATACAATAACATATTAATACAGAGATGACCACGGTACATCGACAAATACTACTTTTTTATGTATCAGTTACAGATGAAAAAGATAAGTTTGTTAACCTCGGTTGAAGATACCATTTTTAGTGAGCTTATGTGTGGCTCGGGAATTTCGTCGAACACCTCGTGTGCATAGTAAAATAAAACACACTAACACCACCCTCTCTCACACCTCCAAGCAAAAAAAAAGATGGAAGGGGGGGCTAGGGCAGTATACATAGGGGAATGGGGGCATTGGTCCCGGTTCATGGACTGAACCGGGACAAATGTTCATGCGCGTGCCACGTGGCCTGTGGCTAGGCATTGGTCCCGGTCCGTGGCACGAGCCGGGACTGATATGTCCCCCACGAACCGGGACCAATGCCCACAAGCGATTCCTGTTGCCCCGGGCACACAAACCGGGACCAATGCATAGCATTTGTCCCGGATTTGGTTGCAACCGGGACAGCTGCCCCCTGCTCCCCTGGACGAGAGGGGTTGTTTCCACTAGTGTTGGAGTAGGGTGACTACGAAATAGAATGGTGGATATCAAAGAAACTTGACTGTCCGTAGCAAGGAACGTCATTCAGCTAGTCACATCTAAAGATGGAAAATTGGTGGGCGTAAATTTATAATTTAGTGGTTTGAAATTGGAGGGAGCACTACCTATGTCATCCAAGAAGTATAACATCTCTACTATTAAAGTGGAGTAGGCGGTGTCCGTGTCCGTATGTCGGCCCGGCTCCCCGCACGAAAAAAAAAAAGCAAGATCCGTCTGCGACTCCTCTTCTTCCCCGCAGTAACCGCACAACAAACCGCCATAATGCTTCTCCCCCCCCCCCCCCCCCCCCCCCCCACATAACTTATTCTTCACAGATGAAGAGGAACAGACGCTTCCATTATCCCCCATCAACAATCCATCCTTTTCTGCATTCGAGGGTTACTTCGTCTGCCACGGTGCCGACGACCTCGCCTTCGAACTATTGCCCTCCTTAATGGCGGCTTCTGGTGTCATGAACATAATCTTGCTCTTCCTCTCATACGTTTGAGGCTGACTCCCCAGAGAGCACCTCTCCAACGCCGATTGCTTACCTCTCAGAAGAGCCCAGCGTCCATGCCTTCCCATCTTCCCTAACGACGGCGGGCGGCCTGTGCGACTCCTCCTCCCTCCTTCTTCCTCTGCACATATAGATTTTTCTAGGGTCTGGTGCTCCAAATTTCCGGCGAGGACCAGCCTAGCCATCCCCCACGCGACCACTTGCACCACCCCGCCACTAGGTAGTTTCTACCTCAAAGAGGAGGTGCTATTTTTTTACAGCAGAAGAAGCGTTTCAGAGTTGAACTTCTGGATGTCATCTGCTCTACTGCAGGATACTTGCTGTGACTTTGTACTCATGGACCATGACGTGGGCTGCTAATCCCCATCACGGCTCCTCATCCCCATCCTGCTATATGATATGAACAAGATTCTTGGCTTCTCTACATACCCTGATCGCGGCTCACTTGTCACTATGTCACGGTCTATTATTGGAGGCACCTTGTTAGAGGCATTTTTTTAAAATGCCAGGAAAAATAATATATAGTGGCACTGATTGAAAAGTGCCTCTAAAAATCGATTTTTTGAGGCATTTTACTTAAGTGCCTTTGAAGAAACGATTTTTTGAGGCACCAAAAGAAAATGCCTGCAATAATATGATCTTTTGAGGCACTTAACTCTGCCTGCTGCTTCTAACTTTCTAAGCGTAGCTTAGTTCTAATCGTAGCAAACACATGTCGTCGAATCAGTCTAAGGAACAGGGGTAGAACCGAGAGGGGAGAGGGGCAGCCGGCGGCGCGAGGAAGGTTGGCAGGCGGCGGAAGAAGGAGCCTGGCGGCCGGCAGCGTCGCCTTCCCTTGGCGGCGGATTGATTGCGGCGTGGATTTGGGTTAGAACTCGTACGAGTGGATGGTAGCCGAGAGATGAAGAGGACTGGGAAGGACGCGATCCACCGCCCTCCATCGGACGCGCTCCACCGCCATGGATCTTGGGCCTTCTACCGCCTCTGCTACCACCCACCGTTGATCCAGGGGCCTCCAGTGCCACCGCCACCGCCGTGATCCGGTGCGCTCCATCGCCTTCGACTCGCAGCGCTCCAATGCCCCCGAATTCGACCGCACGAGATCCACCGCCCCCGTCGTCGACCGTATGCGCTCCACCGCCCTTGCCGCTGATCGTCGGTCCTCCACCGCCACCGCCTTCGACCCGCGGCGCTCCACCGCCACCGCCTTCGACCCGCGGCGCTCCTTCGTCCAAGTTCAAAACATCGACAAAGCTGCGAGGTTCTCATTATCTATCCTGATATTCTGATTTTTGGGTTCGAAATTAGTTCTAGCCTCGTGTTTGTGCTGAATATACTTGGTCGTGTAGTTGCTAGGCTCGAGATGTTTGTGCTGTCAAATTGTTGGTAGGTTCCAGGTGTTTGTGCTGTCAAATTGTTAGTAGGCTCCAGGTATTTGTGCTGTCAAATTGTTGCTAGGCTCCAGGTATCTGTCCTGTGAAATTGTTGCTAGGCTTCAGATGATTTGGGCAGTAGAGCAGTACATGGACAAGAGCAGTAGATGACTGAGACTTGCCAATTCCTTGCATCATCATACTTTAGGTATCTGCAGTAACTTAGTTGTTGTGTTGTTCTGAATTCTGCAGGTCTCTGTAACCTGTGCATTAATACTGCTTTGGTTATTACGATCATGGATATAAGCATGTTTGTTCATATTGTAGTGTCAGTTCTTACTCGCATCCAGGAAGAGAAATTGACTTCTGGAGTTTATCTTATTAGCCTCTTGAATTTTATAAATTTAAGCTAAATTAGATAACCGTACATTATATTCCATCGCCTTCGTAATTATATGGAGTTATGGGTTTTTGTACAAGAGTGTGGTGATTTTAAAGTCCTCCAGACATGCTTGGATTTTGCTTCTCTTATAATGTAATCTAACTCTTAACTCTGAAATGCAGTTGAGGCTTAATTGGTACCAGTGATTGCTTAACTGATTTTGGTTGGAAACGGATTTGGCATGTTTCAAATCTAGCTCAGGTCAGATTACTTGTGAATATTAAATTGCTTGTACTACACTTGTTTGAAAGAGGGTTTTGGTGTGCAAATTGCTGAAACCTGAATATGCACGTTAGAACATGTTATTTAGACTGTGATAATCACTGCTAGGTGCCCTTTTCTTGGATGGAAGTGGTAAAGGGTGTTGTTCTCTGCTAGGTGTTGTTCGAGAGTTTGCATCTACTTTCTACTACAGAAAAGGCACACCTTAGCTAGCCTTTTTCTTGTTGCTTCACATACAATTCGGAACTGTCGTAGTACAAACTTTTTGTTGCATGACATGAAGTTTCAGACCTAGTATGTCTACTACAGAAGGTGCACAACTCAGTTAGCCCTTTTCTTGTTGCGTTGCATGAAGTTCAGAACCTCCGTAGCTAGACTTTTTCTGTTTATGACATCTTCTTGCATGCTTGTGTACCAATTCCGAGTTGAGAAATAAATATATCTTCATTGTCATATTTAAAATTATCAAAACCAGCTTGGTTACAAATGAAAAATATTACATTTTCCTCTTGCTTACTGCATAAATATCAGTTTGTCCAACTTCTTTTGTCCAACTTCTTGTTTGCGCAGAATATATTTCGTCGAATTGCTCCGGGAGATTATGTGCCCACCTTCTATGAATCAGCCATCGCACTATAGTCGTACAACAATACATACAAACTGAAGACATCTAGCAGAATTATGCTACATATACCAAATTGAATTGAAGTTCATTTGTAATCTGTAAACTACAAGTTCATTTGTAGTACTGTAAGATAGATACGGCATTTATAGTAATGAACTGATGTACTGTCTGAATTATGAGTTGGTTGTCTGAACTCTTAAATTGGTTCCTTGAATTGGGACAGTCAGAATGATTGTAAGCTGTAATTGTAATTGATATAGGTGTGATGATAAAAGATTTTATTGCATAATGCGTAGAATGATTTTTTGAGGCACTATTTCATAATGCCTAGAATGATCTTTTAAGGCACTATTTCATCATGCCTAAAATGATCTTTTAAGGCATTATTGCATCATGCCTAGATTGATTTTTTGAGGCACTATTGCCTAATGCCTAGAATGATTTTTTGAGGCATTATCGCATAGTGCCTCCAATTATAATCTAAGGCATATTATGTAGCGCCTTAAAAATATATTTTCAGAGGCGCAATAAAAGTGCCTTGAAAAATCATTTTTTTGAGGCACTATTTACTGATGCCTCAAATGATTTTTCCCTACCCTATTTGATGTGGCATTATTTTGAAATGCCTTTTATGATTATTTGAGGCATTTTATGTATTTTTTTAGGCATTTTTTTGTGCCTTTGAAAATCAGCCGTGATGTAGTGTGTGGACGGAGAAGACAACAAATGAATGGCAACATGCGCGGGTGGAGCGTTGAAGACTGGAATTGATATGCTTTGGGATGTTCCTACAACGGCCAAGAGTAGGCGACAAAGAACCGACGGGGTCTCTGAATCATCGGGCCTTTTTTTTCATTGACCGCAAGCTACTCGGGCCTTGTGGTACCTGTTGCCACATGAGAATTGCTTCGATATGTATGTTCAGGCAAGTCATATTATTATTATTCTGTTCTGTTCGACGGACCCTGACCCCCGCATCCCTCTCTGAGGCGACACGGGGGGAACCCTTCTTCTCCGGCCGCGGCCCTCTCCTTCTCCTCCCACCCCCCTCTCCTCCGCCGGAGGACGCAGCCGGCAAAGCCGTGCTGCCGACGGCGGAGGCGGGGCCTCTCGCGGCGCGCCGTCCCGTTGAGTGAGCTGTCTGCCGGGGCAGCGGTGGCGGAGCTCATCGGCGCGGTGGGCGTGTGACAGCGGCGCCATGGCGCGTGGACCTGTCGTGGTGGGCGCAACGACGCTGACGGCTGCAGCGCTCGAAGGAGGGCGACGGTGGCCAAGGCCGTGCTTGGCGTCCGGGCCCGATCTGGGCCTGGATGGGCTTGAGCGGGCTGCGGCTCCGGAGCGCGATGGTGGCGCGGGATGCTCCGTCGGCGCGGTGGTGGTCGGCTAGCACGAGGAGCTCCTCCGAACCCGTGCTAGCTGGTGGTGGTGCTGCCAGTGTTGGCCTACGCGCCTCTTCTTCGACGGTGAGATCGTCGGTGCCTCTTGTCTCTCTCGTGGTGGTTCAAGCCGACAACCGCATCTCCGTCCCTTGTCCTCGGCCAGCTGGATCCGGCAGCATCAGCGTCACGGTGAAGGACTGTAACACCTGGGGTGTTTCCCTAAGTAGGAAGTTGGTTGTTTTCTTTTTGCATTGCATCACATGCATCATATGCATTGCATCCTGTTCTAAAAAAAAACCACTCAAAAATCCAAACCAATTTAAACTTTCAAAACATGTCTAAAATTTTCCAATTAAAAGTTGCAACCTAAACAACTCAACTTGTTTTCAAATATTTTGAAGTTGAATTTATTTAATTTGCCTGTTAATGAAATTCCCTTTTATTAACACCCAAATGGTAATTCCAAATTCAAATCCATTCATAATTGACATGATCCAATTGTGGTTTAAAGAATTAAAATCTTGCAAACATTTTTAAGCTCACTAAGTTGTCATAGTGTTTGGTCTTATTAAATAAAACTTGTTTATTTTAAAAAAATCAAAGCTATGTGAAACCCTTTTTGAAATTTCAACTAACAAATTCAAATCAAATAACATGTCCAATTTTTGAAGATAATGTTAAATTGCTTTGACATTACTGTTTAAAATTAATAACATTATTTCCTAAAAATTAAAACCCCAATCTCTATCCTTTTCTCTCTCTCTCTCTCTCTCTCTCTCTCTCTCTCTCTCTCTCTCTCTCTCTCTCTCTCTCTCCTACAAAAAAAAATGTGTGTGCAAACAAAAAATTAAAAACAACAAGAGAGGCAGACCAGCCCATTCTTCTTTTCCCCTCTAGCCTACCTAGCCAAGCCCAAGGCCCAACCACCTCATCCCCCACCTCCGTACGAACCCCCTGTCGTTTTCTCTGCAGAAAAGCAACAGCAGCACCACGCACCACCACCTCCCCCCCCATGTGCACCTGCCCCCTTATCATCCCCTCCTCCAAGCCACTCCCCCCCCAACCCTAGCCATCTACCATCTTCCCCTCTCTTCTCTCCCCTCCGGCGCCGCCAATTCCTCTGTTTTTCGTCCACCTTCTGAACCCCAAAACCTTGCCTCCGTGGCCGCTACTCGAATCCCTTGGCGTCTCCTCCACGGTCGCTGGCGGTTCGAGTTGGGCGCGGGAATGGAGTCCCCACGGATCCCTCTCCGGCCTCGCTTCTTCACCCAGCTCTGGGAGGCCACGGGGAGACGTCGCCGTGGACCTCTTCCTCCCTGGCGCGCGGCGACTATCTGCCTGCTTCGAAAAGGGACAGCGACGCCCTGCTCCTCTTCCTTCGACGCCGACGCGCCCGAGGTAAGCCACCCCGTCTCGGCCTAGGCCCCCCTCCTTCCTCTTTGCTCTGTCATGTCCGGCCTCGCGCGGCCGCGGAGGACGCCGGCGATCGCTGCTGTTCCGTCAGGTTCAGAGAAACGCTCTGTCCGAAAAAAATTCAGTTACACCGTCGTTGGTTACTACTTCCTCCATCAGTATCGCATAGCAACACAACGAGCAGAGCAGCGCAGCGGTACTGCTCCCTCTCGCACGCGCTGCAAGTCGCGGGTTCGACCCCCCAGTGCGCCCCAAGCGCCTCCTTTTTTTCTGATTTTCCGCCCGCGCGTCCAGGCCGACGCGTCAGTGGCGTTGGTGGCCACGGGGGATCCACACCCGCACGCGTGGCTGCCAGCGTGGCGCCTGGCCCCGCGTCAGTGGCCCTGGGCAGCTGCTGCGCGCTGCAGATCCAATTCCTGCGCAGATTTTTCTCACAGGCCCCTAACCCCTGCTTTTTCCTTACACCTAGGTCCTCCACAATTACAGAAGCACCCCTAAAATTCTTTTCCCCATATCTTTCAAACCCCAACTCCAAATTTAAAATGTAAAATATGTTTTTCAGTCAAATTTCAATGTACTTTCTGTTTATCCACTTTGTTTTGCAATTTGGACAATTAAAATTAAGGTTATTTAATAATCCTTAAATTGGTTAACTAAATGTCATAATTAATAACTTTCAAATGGTTGCTCCAAATTAAATACTCAAAACATGACTTCCATCCAAAATTAAATGCCACACTTGAATATCAACTTTGTTTTCTGGTTTGCAACATTTAAATTGGATAATTGTTTCACCTCTTATTTAATGCATTTAAATTGGTAATATGCTTAACCAAATAATTTAAAATTGTTTCCTAATAAATAAAATATGTTTTCCATCCAAAATTCAATGTTCTTTCTGTTTATAAAACAATATCCTAGTTTTCTATAATTAAAAGTGGTGAACAAATTAATGCCTTACTTAAACCATTTAAAATGTAATAATTCATAACTAAAAAACTACAATTCCAAAAATGACAAATGAATTACCAACTTGAAGCTAAACTTGTTTTCTTGCTGTTTTCATGTTGCATCTTGCCATTTAATCACTTGAACATAAAGTTTGCTATTAGTTCACTAACATTAACTATGTATGCACCATGGACTTTTCCATATGCATCTCAATGCATATGGGTTCATTTAAATTGATTCCTTATGTCAACTAGTTTATCTTTGATGCACCTTTAAACTTGTCATGCATCCATATCTTGATCATGTTGGATCTTTTGCCGTAGAAGTAATTGTTGCATCCGGTGTTTGCTCTAGTTCGTTGCTTCTTCGCGGATAGGACGTTGAGATGATGTGAGCAACGACAAGTTCTGCGGATGTACCTCTACTTGCTGGATCTCAAGCAAGTATACTCACTTGCTGCCAAATGGCTGCCTTTCATCACTTGTTACAGATTCTTTCCGTTGTTCTTATGCTAGACTTTTGATTCGATGCTTGTGTCTCGATCCTATCATATGTTTACCTTGCAGCCATGATATAGCCTTTCCTTCCACTTCCTATTAACTGTTGCTTGTTTACCTTGTTGGCCCTCGTGTCGTAGTTGCATGCTTAGATTTGTTTGTGCTCGAGTCTTGTTATCCTTTGTCGTATCACCTGTTTTGTTTATAGTTGGGTTTCAATTCAATCAACAACATGTTAATGTTTGGGGTAACAATAATAATTTGATGATAAGGCACCGGCAGGAGGCCCGGGTTAGGGTTTTGGAGCCGGCTGGTGTCGAAACTGGGAAAAGAGTCTTGTCTACTGATCCATGATGAGCGTGCTCACCACATCCGGGAGGTAGTATGGGACCCCCCCTCGACTTAGACCTGATCTGCAGCTTGTCCGAAGAGCCACACTTAGTTCGGGTGTTCCATTTGCTCCTTTGCATAATGGGTTGATCCCCCATGGTTACTGATGACGATGACGATGATGCATATAGGGCGAGGCCTGTAGTGCCGGGGTGTTGCGTCCTGCGGGAGTTTTGCACACCTGCGCTTAGTATTCGGCTGCGTGGCTGGGACCTTATAGCTCCGTGGCTCCTAGGATGAGTTGTAGAGACGGTTTGGGTCGTGTCAAGCCAACCTGAGTTTTAGTTGGTGGCTTGAGTGTGTACGGGTACTGGAGCACCCCCTGCAGGGATAAATCTTCTCGAGAAGCCGTGTTGTCCGCGGTTATGTGACGACTTGGTGAAAGTGCTGGCTAACAAGTACTCAGACAACTTACACCTAATTAATAATAACTTGACTAGTAATAGGCATATTGTCACAATAACCTGAACTTCACCTTAATCAACATTGTGAGTTTCCTTGGGTTGCTTCCTTAGTAGGGGGTAACATTGGATGGGTTTGTTTGAAGTTAGTTGTAGTTGGTTACGATACGCTATCTTATCTTCTTTCTGTTAGCCGGAAGTTGTAGCGTGTTTCTGTAGTTGGTTAGTGCAGCCCGCTGCCGTTTCTTTGCAATAATCCCTTCCTTTCCGTTGTACCCAAAGTATTTGTATCTGGTGATGATTGGTTACGCTGGTATCATGTGAGTATGGGTACCCACGAATTCATTTTCGTGGCTGCATATTCAACATTGCAGTCAACAGGTTTGAAGTCTGACGACGTTAGCTTGGGAATCCCTCCGGCTTGGCCTGGGCAGGGATTGGACGCTCTCGGTTATCTTCAGGACTCTTAGTCCAATTTGTATCCTGTCCGTAGTCGGACGCTATGTTGTTTCTTCCGCTGTTATTTGGATCTTTGTATTGTATCAGTTGTATCCTTGACTCGTTTGAGTCGTCTTGTATAAATCTCTTCTGTTGTTGTGGAATAGTCGTGAACTGATGTAATGTTATCACAAGTGGCAACCTGGAATCGGTTATTATGCTGATTTGGCGGGAATGCTGAAATCTGCATAGTGCCCGATCTCGGGGCGTCACAAATGGTATCAGAGCATGGTTTCCAATTCCCGATATTGTTTCGATACGAATGGTTATCGAAGCAACGGGTCCGCAAAGCCTGTAGGATAACCTCACTAACGGTCGTTGTTTCTAGAGTGTCAAAAACTATTTCTGCTAAACTATTTTGGAAACATCTCAATAGGATTCTTGTTTTCTCCTTATCTCTATTCTATTTCCCCTACCATCTTATTTGTTTTGGAGTCTCTTCCCTTATCTATCCTTCAAAGTGTTAGGATCCTACGTGGGTGGACGTTTTCTGGGCCTTTAACCTAATAGGTTCGATCATTGGAAGATTCCTGGTGTAAGAACATCGTCATCAGCCGGAGCAAGAATCTCTTGTTAGTGGTGTCGAGAAACCCTTGTTAGTGGTGTCGAGGAGATCAACTGGAAGCACGAAGAATCGATAGTCAAACTTCTTTCCCCTCCCGGGTTAGAAGGTGGATTGCGAGGGCGCAATCCCTTGTTAGTGGTGTCGTCTGTAACACCTGGGGTGTTTCCCTAAGTAGGAAGTTGGTTGTTTTCTTTTTGCATTGCATCACATGCATCATATGCATTGCATCCTGTTCTAAAAAAAAACCACTCAAAAATCCAAACCAATTTAAACTTTCAAAACATGTCTAAAATTTTCCAATTAAAAGTTGCAACCTAAACAACTCAACTTGTTTTCAAATATTTTGAAGTTGAATTTATTTAATTTGCCTGTTAATGAAATTCCCTTTTATTAACACCCAAATGGTAATTCCAAATTCAAATCCATTCATAATTGACATGATCCAATTGTGGTTTAAAGAATTAAAATCTTGCAAACATTTTTAAACTCACTAAGTTGTCATAGTGTTTGGTCTTATTAAATAAAACTTGTTTATTTTAAAAAAATCAAAGCTATGTGAAACCCTTTTTGAAATTTCAACTAACAAATTCAAATCAAATAACATGTCCAATTTTTGAAGATAATGTTAAATTGCTTTGACATTACTGTTTAAAATTAATAACATTATTTCCTAAAAATTAAAACCCCAATCTCTATCCTTTTCTCTCTCTCTCTCTCTCTCTCTCTCTCTCTCTCTCTCTCTCTCTCTCTCTCTCTCTCTCTCTCTCTCCTACAAAAAAAAATGTGTGTGCAAACAAAAAATTAAAAACAACAAGAGAGGCAGACCAGCCCATTCTTCTTTTCCCCTCTAGCCTACCTAGCCAAGCCCAAGGCCCAACCACCTCATCCCCCACCTCCGTACGAACCCCCTGTCGTTTTCTCTGCAGAAAAGCAACAGCAGCACCACGCACCACCACCTCCCCCCCCCATGTGCACCTGCCCCCTTATCATCCCCTCCTCCAAGCCACTCCCCCCCCAACCCTAGCCATCTACCATCTTCCCCTCTCTTCTCTCCCCTCCGGCGCCGCCAATTCCTCTGTTTTTCGTCCACCTTCTGAACCCCAAAACCTTGCCTCCGTGGCCGCTACTCGAATCCCTTGGCGTCTCCTCCACGGTCGCTGGCGGTTCGAGTTGGGCGCGGGAATGGAGTCCCCACGGATCCCTCTCCGGCCTCGCTTCTTCACCCAGCTCTGGGAGGCCACGGGGAGACGTCGCCGTGGACCTCTTCCTCCCTGGCGCGCGGCGACCATCTGCCTGCTTCGAAAAGGGACAGCGACGCCCTGCTCCTCTTCCTTCGACGCCGACGCGCCCGAGGTAAGCCACCCCGTCTCGGCCTAGGCCCCCCTCCTTCCTCTTTGCTCTGTCATGTCCGGCCTCGCGCGGCCGCGGAGGACGCCGGCGATCGCTGCTGTTCCGTCAGGGTCAGAGAAACGCTCTGTCCGAAAAAAATTCAGTTACACCGTCGTTGGTTACTACTTCCTCCATCAGTATCGCATAGCAACACAACGAGCAGAGCAGCGCAGCGGTACTGCTCCCTCTCGCACGCGCTGCAAGTCGCGGGTTCGACCCCCCAGTGCGCCCCAAGCGCCTCCTTTTTTTCTGATTTTCCGCCCGCGCGTCCAGGCCGACGCGTCAGTGGCGTTGGTGGCCACGGGGGATCCACACCCGCACGCGTGGCTGCCAGCGTGGCGCCTGGCCCCGCGTCAGTGGCCCTGGGCAGCTGCTGCGCGCTGCAGATCCAATTCCTGCGCAGATTTTTCTCACAGGCCCCTAACCCCTGCTTTTTCCTTACACCTAGGTCCTCCACAATTACAGAAGCACCCCTAAAATTCTTTTCCCCATATCTTTCAAACCCCAACTCCAAATTTAAAATGTAAAATATGTTTTTCAGTCAAATTTCAATGTACTTTCTGTTTATCCACTTTGTTTTGCAATTTGGACAATTAAAATTAAGGTTATTTAATAATCCTTAAATTGGTTAACTAAATGTCATAATTAATAACTTTCAAATGGTTGCTCCAAATTAAATACTCAAAACATGACTTCCATCCAAAATTAAATGCCACACTTGAATATCAACTTTGTTTTCTGGTTTGCAACATTTAAATTGGATAATTGTTTCACCTCTTATTTAATGCATTTAAATTGGTAATATGCTTAACCAAATAATTTAAAATTGTTTCCTAATAAATAAAATATGTTTTCCATCCAAAATTCAATGTTCTTTCTGTTTATAAAACAATATCCTAGTTTTCTATAATTAAAAGTGGTGAACAAATTAATGCCTTACTTAAACCATTTAAAATGTAATAATTCATAACTAAAAAACTACAATTCCAAAAATGACAAATGAATTACCAACTTGAAGCTAAACTTGTTTTCTTGCTGTTTTCATGTTGCATCTTGCCATTTAATCACTTGAACATAAAGTTTGCTATTAGTTCACTAACATTAACTATGTATGCACCATGGACTTTTCCATATGCATCTCAATGCATATGGGTTCATTTAAATTGATTCCTTATGTCAACTAGTTTATCTTTGATGCACCTTTAAACTTGTCATGCATCCATATCTTGATCATGTTGGATCTTTTGCCGTAGAAGTAATTGTTGCATCCGGTGTTTGCTCTAGTTCGTTGCTTCTTCGCGGATAGGACGTTGAGATGATGTGAGCAACGACAAGTTCTGCGGATGTACCTCTACTTGCTGGATCTCAAGCAAGTATACTCACTTGCTGCCAAATGGCTGCCTTTCATCACTTGTTACAGATTCTTTCCGTTGTTCTTATGCTAGACTTTTGATTCGATGCTTGTGTCTCGATCCTATCATATGTTTACCTTGCAGCCATGATATAGCCTTTCCTTCCACTTCCTATTAACTGTTGCTTGTTTACCTTGTTGGCCCTCGTGTCGTAGTTGCATGCTTAGATTTGTTTGTGCTCGAGTCTTGTTATCCTTTGTCGTATCACCTGTTTTGTTTATAGTTGGGTTTCAATTCAATCAACAACATGTTAATGTTTGGGGTAACAATAATAATTTGATGATAAGGCACCGGCAGGAGGCCCGGGTTAGGGTTTTGGAGCCGGCTGGTGTCGAAACTGGGAAAAGAGTCTTGTCTACTGATCCATGATGAGCGTGCTCACCACATCCGGGAGGTAGTATGGGACCCCCCCTCGACTTAGACCTGATCTGCAGCTTGTCCGAAGAGCCACACTTAGTTCGGGTGTTCCATTTGCTCCTTTGCATAATGGGTTGATCCCCCATGGTTACTGATGACGATGACGATGATGCATATAGGGCGAGGCCTGTAGTGCCGGGGTGTTGCGTCCTGCGGGAGTTTTGCACACCTGCGCTGAGTATTCGGCTGCGTGGCTGGGACCTTATAGCTCCGTGGCTCCTAGGATGAGTTGTAGAGACGGTTTGGGTCGTGTCAAGCCAACCTGAGTTTTAGTTGGTGGCTTGAGTGTGTACGGGTACTGGAGCACCCCCTGCAGGGATAAATCTTCTCGAGAAGCCGTGTTGTCCGCGGTTATGTGACGACTTGGTGAAAGTGCTGGCTAACAAGTACTCAGACAACTTACACCTAATTAATAATAACTTGACTAGTAATAGGCATATTGTCACAATAACCTGAACTTCACCTTAATCAACATTGTGAGTTTCCTTGGGTTGCTTCCTTAGTAGGGGGTAACATTGGATGGGTTTGTTTGAAGTTAGTTGTAGTTGGTTACGATACGCTATCTTATCTTCTTTCTGTTAGCCGGAAGTTGTAGCGTGTTTCTGTAGTTGGTTAGTGCAGCCCGCTGCCGTTTCTTTGCAATAATCCCTTCCTTTCCGTTGTACCCAAAGTATTTGTATCTGGTGATGATTGGTTACGCTGGTATCATGTGAGTATGGGTACCCACGAATTCATTTTCGTGGCTGCATATTCAACATTGCAGTCAACAGGTTTGAAGTCTGACGACGTTAGCTTGGGAATCCCTCCGGCTTGGCCTGGGCAGGGATTGGACGCTCTCGGTTATCTTCAGGACTCTTAGTCCAATTTGTATCCTGTCCGTAGTCGGACGCTATGTTGTTTCTTCCGCTGTTATTTGGATCTTTGTATTGTATCAGTTGTATCCTTGACTCGTTTGAGTCGTCTTGTATAAATCTCTTCTGTTGTTGTGGAATAGTCGTGAACTGATGTAATGTTATCACAAGTGGCAACCTGGAATCGGTTATTATGCTGATTTGGCGGGAATGCTGAAATCTGCATAGTGCCCGATCTCGGGGCGTCACAAATGGTATCAGAGCATGGTTTCCAATTCCCGATATTGTTTCGATACGAATGGTTATCGAAGCAACGGGTCCGCAAAGCCTGTAGGATAACCTCACTAACGGTCGTTGTTTCTAGAGTGTCAAAAACTATTTCTGCTAAACTATTTTGGAAACATCTCAATAGGATTCTTGTTTTCTCCTTATCTCTATTCTATTTCCCCTACCATCTTATTTGTTTTGGAGTCTCTTCCCTTATCTATCCTTCAAAGTGTTAGGATCCTACGTGGGTGGACGTTTTTTGGGCCTTTAACCTAATAGGTTCGATCATTGGAAGATTCCTGGTGTAAGAACATCGTCATCAGCCGGAGCAAGAATCTCTTGTTAGTGGTGTCGAGAAACCCTTGTTAGTGGTGTCGAGGAGATCAACTGGAAGCACGAAGAATCGATAGTCAAACTTCTTTCCCCTCCCGGGTTAGAAGGTGGATTGCGAGGGCGCAATCCCTTGTTAGTGGTGTCGTCTGTAACACCTGGGGTGTTTCCCTAAGTAGGAAGTTGGTTGTTTTCTTTTTGCATTGCATCACATGCATCATATGCATTGCATCCTGTTCTAAAAAAAACCACTCAAAAATCCAAACCAATTTAAACTTTCAAAACATGTCTAAAATTTTCCAATTAAAAGTTGCAACCTAAACAACTCAACTTGTTTTCAAATAGTTTGAAGTTGAATTTATTTAATTTGCCTGTTAATGAAATTCCCTTTTATTAACACCCAAATGGTAATTCAAAATTCAAATCCATTCATAATTGACATGATCCAATTGTGGTTTAAAGAATTAAAATCTTGCAAAATTTTTAAACTCACTAAGCTTTCATAGTGTTTGGTCTTATTAAATAAAACTTGTTTATTTAAAAAAATCAAAGCTATGTGAAACCCTATTTGAAATTTCAACTAACAAATTCAAATCAAATAACATGTCCAATTTTTTAAGATAATGTTAAATTTCTTTGACATTACTGTTTTAAAATTAATAACATTATTTCCTAAAAATTAAAACCCCAATCTCTATCCTTTTCTCTCTCTCTCTCTCTCTCTCTCTCTCTCTCTCTCTCTCTCTCTCTCTCTCTCTCTCTTCTACAAAAAAAAAGTGTGTGCAAACAAAAAATTAAAAACAACAAGAGAGGCAGACCAGCCCATTCTTATTTTCCCCTCTAGCCCACCTAGCCAAGCCCAAGGCCCAACCACCTCATCCCCCACCTCCGTACGAACCCCCTGTCGTTTTCTCTGCAGAAAAGCAACAGCAGCACCACGCACCACCACCTCCCCCCCCATGTGCACCTGCCCCCTTATCATCCCCTCCTCCAAGCCACTCCCCCCCCAAACCCTAGCCATCTACCATCTTCCCCTCTCTGCTCTCCCCTCCGGCGCCGCCAATTCCTCTGTTTTTCGTCCACCTTCTGAACCCCAAAACCTTGCCTCCGTGGCTGCTACTCAAATCCCTTGGCGTCTCCTCCACGGTCGCCGGCGGTTCGAGTTGGGCGCGGGAATGGAGTCCCCATGGATCCCTCTCCGGCCTCGCTTCTTCGCCCAGCTCCGGGAGGCCACGGGGAGAAGTCGCCGTGGACCTCTTCCTCCCTGGCGCGCGGCGACCATCTGCCTGCTTCGAACAGGCACAACGACGCCCTGCTCCTCTTCCTTCGACGCCGACGCGCCCGAGGTAAGCCACCCCGTCTCGGCCTAGGCCCCCCTCCTTCCTCTTTGCTCTGTCGTGTCCGGCCTCGCGCGGCCGCGGAGGACGCCGACGATCTCTGCTGTTCCGTCATGTTCAGAGAAACGCTCTGTCCGAAAAAAATTCAGTTACACCGTCGTTGGTTACTACTTCCTCCGTCAGTCTCGCATAGCAACACAACGAGCAGAGCAGCGCAGCGGTACTGCTCCCTCTCGCACGCGCTGCAGGTCGCGGGTTCGACCCCCCAGTGCGCCCCAAGCGCCTCCTTTTTTCTGATTTTCCGCCCGCGCGTCCAGGCCGACGCGTCAGTGGCGTTGGTGGCCACGGGGGATCCACACCCGCACGCGTGGCTGCCAGCGTGGCGCCTGGCCCCCGCGTCAGTGGCCCTGGGCGGCTGCTGCGCGGTGCAGATCCAATTCCTGTGCAGATTTTTCTCACAGGCCCCTAACCCCTGTTTTTTTCTTACACCTAGGTCCTCCACAATTACAGAAGCACCCCTAAAATTCTTTTGCCCATATCTTTCAAACCCCAACTCCAAATTTAAAATGTAAAATATGTTTTTCAGTCAAAATTCAATGTACTTTCTGTTTATCCACTTTGTTTTGCAATTTGGACAATTAAAATTAAGGTTATTTAATAATCCTTAAATTGGTCAACTAAATGTCATAATTAATAACTTTCAAATGGTTGCTCCAAATTAAATACTCAAAACATGACTTCCATCCAAAATTAAATGCCACACTTGAATATCAATTTTGTTTTCTAGTTTGCAACATTTAAATTGGATAATTGTTTCACCTCTTATTTAATGCATTTAAATTGGTAATATGCTTAACCAAATCATTTAAAATTGTTTCCTAATAAATAAAATATGTTTTCCATCCAAAATTCAATGTTCTTTCTGTTTATAAAATAATATCCTAGTTTTCTATAATTAAAAGTGGTGAACAAATTAATGCCTTACTTAAACCATTTAAAATGTAATAATTCATAACTAAAAAACTACAATTCCAAAAATGACAAATGAATTACCAACTTGAAGCTAAACTTGTTTTCTTGCTGTTTTCATGTTGCATCTTGCCATTTAATCACTTGAACATAAAGTTTGCTATTAGTTTACTAACATTAACTATGTATGCACCATGGACTTTGCCATATGCATCTCAATGCATATGGGTTCATTTAAATTGATTCCTTATGTCAACTAGTTTATCTTTGATGCACCTTTAAACTTGGCATGCATCCGAATCTTGATCATGCTGGATCTTTTGCCGTAGAAGTAATTGTTGCATCCGGTGTTTGCTCTAGTTCGTTGCTTCTTCGCGGATAGGACGTTGAGATGATGTGAGCAACGACAAGTTCTGCGGATGTACCTCTACTTGCTCGATCTCAGGCAAGTATACTCACTTGCTGCCAAATGGCTGCCTTTCATCACTTGTTACAGATTGTTTCCGCTGTTCTTATGCTAGACTTTTGATTCGATGCTTGTGTCTCGATCCTACCATATGTTTACCTTGCAGCCATGATATAGCCTTTCCTTCCACTTCCTATTAACTGTTGCTTGTTTACCTTGTTGGCCCTCGTGTCGTAGTTGCATGCTTAGATTTGTTTGTGCTCGAGTCTTGTTATCCTTTGTCGTATCACCTGTTTTGTTTATAGTTGGGTTTCAATTCAATCAACAACATGTTAATGTTTGGGGTAACAATAATAATTTGATGATAAGGCACCGGCAGGAGGCCCGGGTTAGGGTTTTGGAGCCGGCTGGTGTCGAAACTGGGAAAAGAGTCTTGTCTACTGATCCATGATGAGCGTGCTCACCACATCCGGGAGGTAGTATGGGACCCCCCCTCGACTTAGACCTGATCTGCAGCTTGTCCGAAGAGCCACACTTAGTTCGGGTGTTCCATTTGCTCCTTTGCATAATGGGTTGATCCCCCATGGTTACTGATGACGATGACGATGATGCATATAGGGCGAGGCCTGTAGTGCCGGGGTGTTGCGTCCTGCGGGAGTTTTGCACACCTGCGCTGAGTATTCGGCTGCGTGGCTGGGACCTTATAGCTCCGTGGCTCCTAGGATGAGTTGTAGAGACGGTTTGGGTCGTGTCAAGACAACCTGAGTTTTAGTTGGTGGCTTGAGTGTGTACGGGTACTGGAGCACCCCCTGCAGGGATAAATCTTCTCGAGAAGCCGTGTTGTCCGCGGTTATGTGACGACTTGGTGAAAGTGCTGGCTAACAAGTACTCAGACAACTTACACCTAATTAATAATAACTTGACTAGTAATAGGCATATTGTCACAATAACCTGAACTTCACCTTAATCAACATTGTGAGTTTCCTTGGGTTGCTTCCTTAGTAGGGGGTAACATTGGATGGGTTTGTTTGAAGTTAGTTGTAGTTGGTTACGATACGCTATCTTATCTTCTTTCTGTTAGCCGGAAGTTGTAGCGTGTTTCTGTAGTTGGTTAGTGCAGCCCGCTGCCGTTTCTTTGCAATAATCCCTTCCTTTCCGTTGTACCCAAAGTATTTGTATCTGGTGATGATTGGTTACGCTGGTATCATGTGAGTATGGGTACCCACGAATTCATTTTCGTGGCTGCATATTCAACATTGCAGTCAACAGGTTTGAAGTCTGACGACGTTAGCTTGGGAATCCCTCCGGCTTGGCCTGGGCAGGGATTGGACGCTCTCGGTTATCTTCAGGACTCTTAGTCCAATTTGTATCCTGTCCGTAGTCGGACGCTATGTTGTTTCTTCCGCTGTTATTTGGATCTTTGTATTGTATCAGTTGTATCCTTGACTCGTTTGAGTCGTCTTGTATAAATCTCTTCTGTTGTTGTGGAATAGTCGTGAACTGATGTAATGTTATCACAAGTGGCAACCTGGAATCGGTTATTATGCTGATTTGGCGGGAATGCTGAAATCTGCATAGTGCCCGATCTCGGGGCGTCACAAATGGTATCAGAGCATGGTTTCCAATTCCCGATATTGTTTCGATACGAATGGTTATCGAAGCAACGGGTCCGCAAAGCCTGTAGGATAACCTCACTAACGGTCGTTGTTTCTAGAGTGTCAAAAACTATTTCTGCTAAACTATTTTGGAAACATCTCAATAGGATTCTTGTTTTCTCCTTATCTCTATTCTATTTCCCCTACCATCTTATTTGTTTTGGAGTCTCTTCCCTTATCTATCCTTCAAAGTGTTAGGATCCTACGTGGGTGGACGTTTTCTGGGCCTTTAACCTAATAGGTTCGATCATTGGAAGATTCCTGGTGTAAGAACATCGTCATCAGCCGGAGCAAGAATCTCTTGTTAGTGGTGTCGAGAAACCCTTGTTAGTGGTGTCGAGGAGATCAACTGGAAGCACGAAGAATCGATAGTCGAACTTCTTTCCCCTCCCGGGTTAGAAGGTGGATTGCGAGGGCGCAATCCCTTGTTAGTGGTGTCGTCTGTAACACCTGGGGTGTTTCCCTAAGTAGGAAGTTGGTTGTTTTCTTTTTGCATTGCATCACATGCATCATATGCATTGCATCCTGTTCTAAAAAAAAACCACTCAAAAATCCAAACCAATTTAAACTTTCAAAACATGTCTAAAATTTTCCAATTAAAATTTGCAACCTAAACAACTCAACTTGTTTTCAAATAGTTTGAAGTTGAATTTATTTAATTTGCCTGTTAATGAAATTCCCTTTTATTAACACCCAAATGGTAATTCAAAATTCAAATCCATTCATAATTGACATGATCCAATTGTGGTTTAAAGAATTAAAATCTTGCAAAATTTTTAAACTCACTAAGCTTTCATAGTGTTTGGTCTTATTAAATAAAACTTGTTTATTTAAAAAAATCAAAGCTATGTGAAACCCTATTTGAAATTTCAACTAACAAATTCAAATCAAATAACATGTCCAATTTTTTAAGATAATTTTAAATTTCTTTGACATTACTGTTTTAAAATTAATAACATTATTTCCTAAAAATTAAAACCTCAATCTCTATCCTTTTCTCTCTCTCTCTCTCTCTCTCTCTCTCTCTCTCTCTCTCTCTCTCTCTCTCTCTCTCTCTCTCTCTCTCTCTCTCTCTTCTACAAAAAAAAGTGTGTGCAAACAAAAAATTAAAAACAACAAGAGAGGCAGACCAGCCCATTCTTATTTTCCCCTCTAGCCCACCTAGCCAAGCCCAAGGCCCAACCACCTCATCCCCCACCTCCGTACGAACCCCCTGTCGTTTTCTCTGCAGAAAAGCAACAGCAGCACCACGCACCACCACCTCCCCCCCCCCATGTGCACCTGCCCCCTTATCATCCCCTCCTCCAAGCCACTCCCCCCCCAAACCCTAGCCATCTACCATCTTCCCCTCTCTGCTCTCCCCTCCGGCGCCGCCAATTCCTCTGTTTTTTTTCCACCTTCTGAACCCCAAAACCTTGCCTCCGTGGCTGCTACTCAAATCCCTTGGCGTCTCCTCCACGGTCGCCGGCGGTTCGAGTTGGGCGCGGGAATGGAGTCCCCATGGATCCCTCTCCGGCCTCGCTTCTTCGCCCAGCTCCGGGAGGCCACGGGGAGAAGTCGCCGTGGACCTCTTCCTCCCTGGCGCGCGGCGACCATCTGCCTGCTTCGAACAGGCACAACGACGCCCTGCTCCTCTTCCTTCGACGCCGACGCGCCCGAGGTAAGCCACCCCGTCTCGGCCTAGGCCCCCCTCCTTCCTCTTTGCTCTGTCGTGTCCGGCCTCGCGCGGCCGCGGAGGACGCCGACGATCTCTGCTGTTCCGTCATGTTCAGAGAAACGCTCTGTCCGAAAAAAATTCAGTTACACCGTCGTTGGTTACTACTTCCTCCGTCAGTCTCGCATAGCAACACAACGAGCAGAGCAGCGCAGCGGTACTGCTCCCTCTCGCACGCGCTGCAGGTCGCAGGTTCGACCCCCCAGTGCGCCCCAAGCGCCTCCTTTTTTCTGATTTTCCGCCCGCGCGTCCAGGCCGACGCGTCAGTGGCGTTGGTGGCCACGGGGGATCCACACCCGCACGCGTGGCTGCCAGCGTGGCGCCTGGCCCCCGCGTCAGTGGCCCTGGGCGGCTGCTGCGCGGTGCAGATCCAATTCCTGTGCAGATTTTTCTCACAGGCCCCTAACCCCTGTTTTTTTCTTACACCTAGGTCCTCCACAATTACAGAAGCACCCCTAAAATTCTTTTGCCCATATCTTTCAAACCCCAACTCCAAATTTAAAATGTAAAATATGTTTTTCAGTCAAAATTCAATGTACTTTCTGTTTATCCACTTTGTTTTGCAATTTGGACAATTAAAATTAAGGTTATTTAATAATCCTTAAATTGGTTAACTAAATGTCATAATTAATAACTTTCAAATGGTTGCTCCAAATTAAATACTCAAAACATGACTTCCATCCAAAATTAAATGCCACACTTGAATATCAACTTTGTTTTCTAGTTTGCAACATTTAAATTGGATAATTGTTTCACCTCTTATTTAATGCATTTAAATTGGTAATATGCTTAACCAAATCATTTAAAATTGTTTCCTAATAAATAAAATATGTTTTCCATCCAAAATTCAATGTTCTTTCTGTTTATAAAATAATATCCTAGTTTTCTATAATTAAAAGTGGTGAACAAATTAATGCCTTACTTAAACCATTTAAAATGTAATAATTCATAACTAAAAAACTACAATTCCAAAAATGACAAATGAATTACCAACTTGAAGCTAAACTTGTTTTCTTGCTGTTTTCATGTTGCATCTTGCCATTTAATCACTTGAACATAAAGTTTGCTATTAGTTTACTAACATTAACTATGTATGCACCATGGACTTTGCCATATGCATCTCAATGCATATGGGTTCATTTAAATTGATTCCTTATGTCAACTAGTTTATCTTTGATGCACCTTTAAACTTGGCATGCATCCATATCTTGATCATGCTGGATCTTTTGCCGTAGAAGTAATTGTTGCATCCGGTGTTTGCTCTAGTTCGTTGCTTCTTCGCGGATAGGACGTTGAGATGATGTGAGCAACGACAAGTTCTGCGGATGTACCTCTACTTGCTCGATCTCAGGCAAGTATACTCACTTGCTGCCAAATGGCTGCCTTTCATCACTTGTTACAGATTGTTTCCGTTGTTCTTATGCTAGACTTTTGATTCGATGCTTGTGTCTCGATCCTATCATATGTTTACCTTGCAGCCATGATATAGCCTTTCCTTCCACTTCCTATTAACTGTTGCTTGTTTACCTTGTTGGCCCTCGTGTCGTAGTTGCATGCTTAGATTTGTTTGTGCTCGAGTCTTGTTATCCTTTGTCGTATCACCTGTTTTGTTTATAGTTGGGTTTCAATTCAATCAACAACATGTTAATGTTTGGGGTAACAATAATAATTTGATGATAAGGCACCGGCAGGAGGCCCGGGTTAGGGTTTTGGAGCCGGCTGGTGTCGAAACTAGGAAAAGAGTCTTGTCTACTTATCCATGATGAGCGTGCTCACCGCATCCGGGAGGTAGTATGGGACCCCCCTCGACTTAGACCTGATCTGCAGCTTGTCCGAAGAGCCACACTTAGTTCGGGTGTTCCATTTGCTCCTTTGCATAATGGGTTGATCCCCCATGGTTACTGATGATGATGACGATGATGCATATAGGGCGAGGCCTGTAGTGCTGGGGTGTTGCGTCCTGCGGGAGTTTTGCACACCTGCGCTGAGTACTCGGCTGCGTGGCTGGGACCTTATAGCTCCGTGGCTCCTAGGAGTAGTTGTAGAGACGGTTTGGGTCGTGTCAAGCCAACCTGAGTTTTAGTTGGTGGCTTGAGTGTGTACGGGTACTGGAGCACCCCCTGCTGGGATAAATCTTCTCGAGAAGCCATGTTGTCCGCGGTTATGTGAGGACTTGGTGAAAGTGCTGGCTAACAAGTACTCAGACAACTTACACCTAATTAATAATAACTTGACTAGTAATAGGCATATTGTCACAATAACCTGAACTTCACCTTAATCAACAGTGTGAGTTTCCTTGGGTTGCTTCCTTAGTAGGGGGTAACATTGGATGGGTTTGTTTGAAGTTAGTTGTAGTTGGTTACGATACGCTATCTTATCTTCTTTCTGTTAGCCAGAAGTTATAGCGTGTTTCTGTAGTTGGTTAGTGCAGCCCGCTGCCGTTTCTTTGCAATAATCCCTTCCTTTCCGTTGTACCCAAAGTATTTGTATCTGGTGATGATTGGTACGCTGGTATCATGTGAGTATGGGTTATCCAATTGCCAGTACTTAACCGTACTGACTCACGAATTCATTTTCGTGGCTGCATATTCAACATTGCAGTCAACAGGTTTGAAGTCTGACGACGTTAGCTTGGGAATCCCTCCGGCTTGGCCTGGGCAGGGATTGGACGCTCTCGGTTATCTTCAGGACTCTTAGTCCAATTTGTATCATGTCCGTAGTCGGACGCTATGTTGTTTCTTCCGCTGTTATTTGGATCTTTGTATTGTATCAGTTGTATGCTTGACTCGTTTAAGTTGTCTTGTATAAATCTCTTCTGTTGTTGTGGAATAGTCGTGAACTGATGTAATGTTATCACAAGTGGCAACCTGGAATCGGTTATTATGCTGATTTGGCGGGAATGCTGAAATCTGCATAGTGCCCGATCTCGGGGCGTCACAAGGACCAAGTGAGAGCCCTGCTCGGCATCTTCCGGTGCAGACCACGGCGACACCTGCGGGTGCCGCGTCCTTCCTGAAGGCGTGGTCTTGGTCCTGCCGTGCCTTCCTCTCCTCCGGTGCCGGGGGAAACCCTAGGTCAGGTTCATCCGACCAGGCGGCGGCGGCGCCACGGCGTCGTTCTCTTATTGAAGATGTCGTCATGGCTATGGGGAAGAGGAGGATGTGGCAATGGGTGAATGTATGGGCCAAGGTTGATGCGTTACAGGTGTTGGCCGCTTCCAGGGCGCTATGGACAGCATGGCGGATGCAGCCTAGTCGACACCTTCCTTGAGTCCGGCCGGATCCCGCCTTCTACTCGCCGACTCTTTAGGCGCATGGGGGAAGGTTGCGTTGGTCTCGGTGGTCTCGGAGTAGTTGTCGAGCTTCGATGGTGTCTTGCTGGGTTCGTGACGCGGTTTGGCAGCTACGTGCATCATCTCCTCACCATTCTTGGTTGGAGGTGTTGGGCAAGGCTTGTAGTTATTGTCGAGTCGTTTGTTTAAGTGCGTGTTGTAAGCCATTTGGCGTGTGGAGTTGTAGCCTTCATTGGGGATGTATCAGGCCATCTTGGTCTTTCTTCTATGAAAATTAATAGTCTCCCAGGACGTATTGGATAATTTTGTTCTGTTTTCTTGTAGGAAAGGTTTTATTAGTTTGATTAGCTTTTAATGTGTAGAACACGGTGTCGCAAGTGCTCCTTCGAGTAGAAGAGCTTGTTTTGTTATTTCCTGATAGGACACATCGATGCATCAGTTAAGGTTATTCTTTATTCAAGGAAATATAGAATTTGTCTTGGCATGCGTAGAACGTATATGCTCCGTCATGTGTAGGCAGATAAATAAAGTTTTATATTGCCATGTCAAATCGATGCACGCTTTAAACCATCATGATATATCGGACATTTCAAAAAATCTTCAAAACCACACAAACGCAGAGTGCGAATATCATTGGCTTTAATAATAGATAATTACTATCAACCTTTGCATTACATTCATATGATGCCGATATTTAGGTTTTATTGAATTATAAATTAACCAGAGTTCAATGATATTTTTGAAATACTATAAGACAATTTTCTTATACGCATGAATTTTCACTTTTCATGTTGTTTACATGTCCGAGGAAATAAACATAAAAGCCGTAGCAACGCACGGGCGTTCAACTAGTTACTAATGAAATCCTTGATACCTCTCATATAATATTTATTATTTCGTTTTTTCTACTAAATAGCCACAAAAATACTATAGAACTTAGGCCACAATTACCTTTTTGCAAATTTAAATTCCCTTTAAATTCAAATAGGAACTCCCCTAAATTTAAATTTTAGTTTGTTTGTACTCCCTCCATCCACTTTTATAAGGCTCACTTCTTACTATTGAAATGCTAAGAAGTGAGCCTTATAAAAGTGGACAGAGGGAGTACCATAATTTGGATTAAGAATATACCAATTTAATAGAATAAGTATCTCCAAAACTGACGTCAAAATAAGTGAAGTTTTTTTAAAAAAACTTGGACATGGCTTATACGATCAGCTACCACATCGGCTATACCCATAAGACATAATAACTGGAAGCAAATAGAGTAAGATTAGGGTCAAAGGGGCAAGTGTTTTTTTTCGTGAGGATCGTGACATTATCGTCGGTTTCATAGTAAATCAACTTTATGCATCATAACTATATTTAATGTACTCCCAAATTATAGAAAGTTCATGGAATTGTTTTTCCTAGTAAAAAGTTATATGATGCAGTGTCTATGTCCACATGTACAATGAAGATTAATTCCCGAGGCTTTGGTAGGGGTAAGGCGTGAAATAAAAGGAAAGGTCAAGAAAGAGTCCAGCAGATGCGTCTAAATATTTTAGGAACGTTTTGACCTAGAAAAGCAGTCAAACGAGATCGTCCGATCTCAGTTTTTCTGATTCAATTCGATGGAGTCCCTTAACAAGCGCGGGTCGCCGTCCGGATCCGGCATCATGTCCAAGCACGCGCGGCCATGGGCTGACCTCTCGCCGGACCTCCTCCTGGACATCTCGGGTCGCCTGGACGATGCTGCCGACTTCGCCCGCTTCCACACCGTCTGCATGCCGTGGCGCGCTGCGGCGCCGTTGCTGCACTCCCCGGCGGCGGCGTGCCGCCCCGCGTTCCCGTCGTGGCTGCTCGCGCTACGCGCCGATCACATCGTGCGGTCCACCGTCGACATCCAATGTGTTACTTCCTTCCAGGCCGAGGAAGTACATGATGACGTCATGCTGCCTGATCCCCAGGCGGCAACATTGTCTGCTGATGGCAGTACAAACTGGGTGGCGAGCGCGGACGGCACGGCCGCGTGGCTCTTTGTCGCAGGTCCCGAACCCAAACTCGTCAACCTTTTCACTGGAGCCGTCAACCCACTGCCTCTCTTCCCAAACGGGGACGATGAGATCACGGTGCCTACCAAGAACGTCCGCGGCGTTGTTTGTCGCGATCTATAGCTTTTTGGGCGAGAAGACGATGTCCACGTTCGTTGCAGCTATCCTCCGGCCGGGTGATACGGCGTGGACAGTCATGAGAAGGTTCTTGGAGTTCCCTGCCCGAGCTGTTGGCCGCCGCTCAGTCGCCGGCGCAATGTACCACGATGGTCATGTGCTGGTATGCGTTGGCTATTTCTGGAGTTTGTTGGCACGCAGCGACTTGGACGGCCAAGCCGGGCTCCGGCCGAGGTGGAGCCGGAATGAGGAAGAAAAATATTCCCGTGAATACGACTATCTCCTTGAGTCTCGAGGCGAGCTGCTCTGGGCATCCGTGCTACTCCCTCCGTTCAACAATAGATGATTTCCACTTATCTACATATAGATGTATCTAGACATGTTTTAGTGTCTATATACATCTATATGTAGATAAATACAAGTCATCTATTGTTGAACGGAGGGAGTACAAGTTAAGCGTGACTCTTATGATTTCCAGGATCGTGACCTGGCGGCGTCACTGTCAGTTACGGTGCACGCATTGGAAAAAGGAGCAGATGATGAGATGCGATGGGTTAGGAGGGACGGGTGGAGCTTAGCCGACCGTGTCCTCTTCCTTGGGTGTCCGGCCAGCTTAGCTGTAGATGCCCACCAGCTGGGCTTCGCCGGTGGGTGCGCGTACTTTGTTTTCATGAGCTTTGTCTTCCGATATAGCCTCGAAGACAGCGAGTTGGAGCGGGTGAAGAAGCTGCGTCGCGGATGGGGTATCGACGGCGTGGGAGTATGGCTCCCGCGCCAACCTACCATTGCCCCAATCCAAGATATTCGAGACCGATTGAGCCTCTATCCAAGTAACTGATGTGATTTGATAAAAGTCGGGGACGGTTTGACGGTCATTGGCCTTTCTTATTTAATGCTGTCATTGATAGCTTGGATTTGAGAGAGGTGTACATGACCGGACGATAGTTCACCTGGGCAAATAGTCTGCCGGAGCCGACATACGAAAAACTAGACCGCGTGTTAATGAGTACCGATTGGGAAGATAATTTTCCTTTGGTCACGGTACGCGCTCTAGAACGCATTGAGGCTCTGTCCGACCATGCTCCCCTTCTACTTTCAACTGGCACATCAAGACCAAAAGGCCAGACACAGTTCAAGTTTGAACTAGGTTGGTTTCTGAGAGATGGTTTTGATGAACTAGTAAAGAAAGTATGGTGCAAACCGGTCTTAGGTCATAACCCGATACAGAGATGGAATAATAAAATGCGCAATGTGCGTAAATATCTCCGTGGTTGGGAGAGACATACGACCGGGATGTTAAAAAAGGAGAAACAACGACTTTGTTCCATTATCGATGAGTTAGATCGACTCGCTGAAACTAGGTTGCTATCTACGCAAGAGATTGAACTAAAAAGTCAATCCAATGCAAAATTAGCACAGATGTTGCGGGAAGAGGAACTCAAATGGTATCAGAGATCGAAAGCTCAATTCATTCTCGAAGGAGACTCGAATACTCGGTATTTCCATAATGTTGCTAATGGCAGACATAGGAAAAAACGGATTCAGTGTCTCCATCAGGATGAAGGTATCATTGAGGGACAAGAGTTTCTCAAGGCCTATATCACAAAGTTCTATAAAGATCTGTTTGGGGCTCCTGAAGTAGGTAGTATTACCATGGATGAGAGCCGCACAGATGATATTCCCCAAGTTTCAATGGAAGAAAACGCTTTTCTTAATGCTCCCTTCTCCGAAGAGGAGATAAAGAAGACTATTCCAAATGGAACATAATAAGGCACCTGGTCCAGATGGTTGTCCGGCGGAGTTCTATCAGCATTTCTGGGAAATCATTAAACATGATCTCATCGAGATGTTTGATTGCTTACAGAGTGGACATCTGGAGTTGTATCGCCTTAATTTTGGGGAAATCGTTTTGTTACCTAAGGTTTTGAACGCAGAAAGGATACAACAGTACCGACCAATCTGCCTTCTTAACGTTAGTTTCAAAATCTTTACAAAGGTTGCAACTATTAGGCTAAATTCAGTGGCAGATCATGTGGTAAAACCTACACAGACTGCTTTTATGCAGGGTAGGAATATTCTAGATGGGGTCGTGACATTACACGAAACCGTACATGAGTTGCACACGAAAAAGCTTAATGGGGTAATTCTTAAAATAGACTTTGAAAAGGCATATGATAAAGTGAATTGGGAGTTTCTACAACAGACTCTGAGAATGAAAGGATTTTCAGAGGAGTGGTGTACTCTAGTTCGTAGCTTCGTAGTTGGAGGTAGCGTGGCTATCAAAGTCAATGATGATGTTGGCCGATACTTCCAAACTAAGAAAGGCTTGAGACAAGGTGATCCGCTATCGCCCGTATTGTTTAATATTGTGGCGGATATGTTAGCAATCATGATCGATCGAGCCAAGGAAAATGGCCTAATTGAGGGAGTAATCCCCCATCTGGTCGATGGGGGATTGTCTATCCTTCAATATGCAGATGATACAATTCTCTTTATGGAACACGATTTGGAGAAAGCGGCGAATCTGAAATTAATTCTTTCAGCGTTCGAGCGATTATCCGGATTAAAAATCAATTTCCATAAAAGTGAATTGTTCTGCTTTGGCGAGGCACAAGATGCAGTTGCACAGTATACCGAGCTATTTGGTTGCGAGCAAGGTCAGTTTCCTATTAAGTATTTGGGAATACCAATACATTACAGGAGATTGACTAATGCAGAATGGGCTCAAGTCGAAGAACGTTTGCAGAAACGGCTAGCTAGTTGGAAAGGAAAATTGTTGTCACTGGGTGGAAGACTGGTACTCATTAATTCAGTCCTTACTAATATGGTACTGTATATGATATCATTCTTCAAGTTACCTAAAGGAGTCTTAAAAAAATTGGATTACTTCCGATCAAGATTCTTTTGGCAGGGTGACAACGAGAAAAAGAAATATCGATTGGCCAGATGGGATGTAGTTTGTCGTCCATGAGATCAGGGAGGCCTTGGTATTCATGACCTGCAAGTCAAGAATTCAGCCCTACTTGGTAAATGGATTTTTAAACTACTTACCGAAGATGGCGTATGGCAGACCATCCTGAAACGTAAATACATAGGTTCAAAAGCAATATCACAGGTTATGTGGAAACCAGGTGATTCACACTTTTGGGCTGGACTCATGGCGAATAAAAACAAGTTTTTTCGCTATGGGGTATTTAACATTAAGGATGGATCACAGATACGGTTCTGGGAGGATAAGTGGTTAGGTAATACCACACTCAGAGAACAGTATCCGGCCTTGTACACGATAGCGCGACATAAGGATGATACGCTGGCTACAGTCGTGCAAACATCACCTCCTAATGTTACGTTCCGACGAGATTTACTCGGGCCTCGACTTGCGTCTTGGCAAAACCTGGTTGATAGATTAACGAGGGTTACTCTTACACCAGGCACTGATGAATTTCGTTGGAAGATCACTAAGAATGGTATGTTCTCGGTGGATTCCATGTACAGGGCAGGGCTCTGATCCAATCGGATATGCCAGTCGATATCTTCAAAAATGTATGGCGTATGAAAGTACCGCTGAAGATTAAGATCTTCGCGTGGTACCTTCGTAAGGGGGTCATACTCACAAAGGATAATCTTGTCAAGCATAATTGGCATGGGAGCTCTAAGTGTGTTTCTTGTTCTCATGATGAGACAATTAAACACTTATTCTTTGATTGCACATTTGCGCGTTCTATATGGTCCGCTATCCAAATGGCTTCGAATCTATATCCCCCTACTTCCGTTGCGAATATATTCGGCAATTGGTTAAATGGGGTTGATAAACGATTTAAGACTATTATTAGGGTAGGAGCGCTTGCCGTTATTTGGTCGCTCTGGCTATGTAGAAATGACAAGATTTTCAATGATAATTTTTTTTCTCGTATGCAGGTTCTATTCAGGAGCACAGGTATTCTCCGTTCGTGGTCCACATTACAGCGAGGGGAGTTACGAGGCCTTTTTACGGAGGCATGTGCACGACTGGAGCAGGTGGCGAGGGATATTTTTATCCCACATGGATGGCCGCTTGATCTACGGATAGAGCCTCCATAGCATCGACAGTCTACAGCGGATGTTTTGTAGCATTGTCGCTCTGTTTATTTTCAGTTTCGGATTTCGGCTGTGTGCATCTCACGATGCAGAGGCCGGGTGTAATGCTTGAACTTTTTGAGTAATAAAGCCCTTTATCAAAAAAAAAAACTGATGTGATTTGATGCGTTAGAGAATTTGGATTTTTCATAATAACTAGCATGCATGGTGGCCCCACATTGGAAGTTTTTTAAGACCTTTCGCCGATATTCAGCATGACATATTGCTTTTATGGATGTTGTGTCCTCTTTATTTAATATTTTAATCCATAGTTAATATGAACTGTGTTGTGAGTATATGTATATGTAGGTGATCAGTGGAAAGAATGCAATATACTACACTAGAAGAAATTGAAAGCTCTCTGTATGAACTTGTAGAACCCACTAGCAGCTTGTGTGCATAGAATGATGTAAGGTACCTCCTCGAAAGGAAAATTATGTAGTCGAATCAAACAGAACTGCACTTAATTAGTAGCTTAGTACCTCTGCTCAAAAGGAAGAATATATTGTCAATTCTGGCCAATGAATATGTTTTACCTTGGAACCGTATGTACAGAACCATATCTTTGTAATTTCTCTTCATAATACTTAGTCTCTTGAAGAAATACTTATTCTTTATAATTTCTCTTCATAATTACTTTCAATTCATTAGTAACTGGTGTCATGTGCATTTTCTCTAAAAAAAAATGGGTGTTCCACTTATGACTACTATAATGTTGTTATTACAACGTTTTTTTACCATCTCTTCATTTATTCCATTGGATGCACATAGTGTCATAGACAAGCATTCTACTTTAAAACAGACTCTGTACACGGTACTGCAGACTATTGTGCCCTCGTTTTGTGCAACGGTTCCGCCTGTAACGGCTAGTGCGTGTGTTGTAGCACATAAACTCTTCTTTGCTCGCTTTCGCCTAACTTTTTTTTCTTTCAAGATAGCACACGAAGTTTGCGTGTCATCATATTAAGCAACCAAGATAAGAGATTTACGGTACAACGGACACACAAACTTCCTCCCAAATATTTACACTGGCATGCAAGCTAGAACGTCCACTCATCTAGAGTGTTAGGATCAGGACGTCCAACGAATTGAAGGAGTTGACCTCCCGCTGCTTCGTCCCAGGTAACCTTCTTGCCACCTCTGGCCACTTGTTGGTCAAAGTGGCAGAATAACATTGCGCATTGCAGGGACAAACGGTCGCATGGCTTGTCTTAGACAATGCACAGCCGGAACATACCAGATTATACACCAGGTATTGCTGATCCTATCCTAGAATAAATAAGTAAGGGACCTGGCTCTCCCGCGTTATATATGTATGGCCTGGGAATAATAAAAGCAAATGTGTGGCCTGGGAATAATAAAAACGGAATGGAAAACGAACCACTTCAAGATATTAGAATTCACACTCATTTGTTATGCCAACTTAATGAGATAGAACGGGTTGTTATAGAGGAAAACCTGTTCTATAAAGATTTCGGAAGTTCATTATCAGATGTAATATAATGTGCAAGGAAATAAAAGCTCCATACTACGAACCTATAGGTTAAAGGTAACCCATTAGAAAGAAGATTCATGTTGGTTGACAATATAAGGGACACGTTAAGTAGAATACGAAATTAAATGAACGTTCATAAGGTTCGGAAACTCAATGAATCATTGCAACATGAAAGATAAATTCTCGAATTAACATTTCTAGCTATAGGCAACTAAATCATATACCCCCCTCCATTTCGTGAAAGAAGGTGTATAATCACTCGCACTAGCTGGGACCAAGGCAGCAGCTCTCATGCCCAACTTTATCGCTACTTCGACAATGTTGCCCCTAGGGAATCGGCCTAGGCACATACATGAAGGTTGCTCGCCAAACCACGAACGGAAGAGTTGTGGCATTTTGGTGCGCCTTGTTTTACGGGAGAAATGGCAAAAAGAATGCATGGGCTCTTTCACAGAACGGAGGGAATAAAAACAGCAGCACCAATTCCAGCAATGTTACAGTATCATTTATGGATTGAAATCCTTGTTTAGTTTACCACCTCTAAGTAATAGTGCGATAATTTCTTCACTAGACAAAGGTGGAAAAAAAGCCACCGTATGAACCCGATCGCTGCCAAAAATCATGCCAGATGCAACGATCAATTAAAAAATCGACCACGCTGGGACTCGAACCCAGAATCTCCCGCTCCGGAGGCGAGCGCCTTATCCATTAGGCCACGCGGTCATGTTGTTCAATTGTCTTACCTAACCTTTAAAAATCATACCATTTGAGTTTAACTGTATATTTCTGTCCACGGGGTATTCTGGAAGCCACTGTTTGGAGAAACAACCGGACGGATTATTATTCCTACAGAAGCAAATAATAAAGCTGCAGGATACTTTCTGTAAGTAATTAAGAAGAACGACTTGAATCTTTGTAAATGCATTGTATGCACCTCAATGAGCTTGGTACATGCACAGATGCACTTGGAGCAGGTAAACATATTCGTTGGCCAGAATTGACAATGAAAATTTCCTCTAACCTTCAAGACTAAGCAACCTATTTGATTCGACTATATAATTCTTTATATTTTTTAGGAGGTACTCCCTCCGTTTTTATTTACTTTGCGTTCTGGATTTAGTCAAAGTCAAATTTTGTCAAGTTTGACCAAGAATATAGGAAAAAGTATCAACATCCATAATACTAAATACATATAATATAAAAATATACTTTCTAAAGATTCTTATACTATTGAGTTTATTTTGTAGATGTTGATATTTTTCTCTAAATATTTGGTTAAACATAGAAAAATTTGACTTTGACTAAACCCAGAACGCAAAGTAAATAAAAACAGAGGGGGTACCTTACTTCACTGTATGTATACACCATATTGAGCTTCGTAAATGCATGGATGGATGCAGTAGGAGTATGTAGCACTATTCCATATAGAGAGTTTTCAAATTGTTGTATGTAGTATTGGTTTTTCCCGTGCGTACCTCCACCTACATATACTCATAGCCAGGCTCATATAACTCTGTAAAGATCAAGAGGCCACATCGATGAAAACAGTATGTTATGCTCTGATGACATTGAAATCAGCAGGCAAAAGGTCTTCAAAGTTATTTTGAGACAACAGTTTCCAGTAATAATTATGAAAAATATCCAAATTCGCTAAAGCATCCAATACAATCAGTTACCAACTTTCTGCTTCGTGTTTGGATAGAGACTCAGTCTGTCTCGAATTTCTTCGATTGGTGCAATGATAGGTTGGCGCGGGAGCCACACGCCTGCCCCGTCGCTGCCCTGTGTGGGACGTAGCTGCTTCACGAGCTCAGCCTCGTCTTCTACGAGGCGATACCGGAAAACGCAACTCCTGTAAACGAAGTATGCGCATCCGCCGACGATGCCTAGCTGGTGTGCGTCCATGGCGAAGCTGGCGGGGCACCCAAGGAACAGGACACGATCGGCTAAACTCCATCCGTCCATCCTAACCCATCGAACCTCGCCGCCCTCTCCGTTTTTCAATGCGTGCACCGTCACCGACAGTGACAATGCCAAGCCACGATCATACGTCCTGAATAGTTCACGCTTAACTATTAGGACGGACACCCAGAGCAGCTCGCCTTGAGACTCAAGGAGGTAGTTGCACTCACGGGTAAACTCATCTTCCTCCCTTCGGGTCCACCTCGACTGGAGCCCGGCCGCTTGGCCGTCCAGGCCGCCGTGTGGCAACAAACTCCAGAAATAGCCAACGCATACGAGCACCTCGCCGTCGTGATACATGGCGCCGGTGCCTGAACGGCGGCCAGCTGCTGGGACCTCCAAGGTCCTCCTCGTAACAGTCCATGATGTATCACCCGGACGCAGGATAGCCGCTGTGAATGCCGGCGCCGCTTTCACGTCCAAAAAGCTGTACAAAAAGACCGTACCGTCACGGTAAACGATGCCGCGTGCGTTCTTCATCGGCACCGTGAGCTCATCGTGATCTGGAAGGGTGGCAGTGCGTTGACGGCTCCGGTGAGGAAGTGGACGAGTCTTGGCTCTGGACCTGCGACAAAGATCCACGCATCCGTGCCGTCCGCGCTAGCCACCCAGTTTCTGCCGCCAAGGCTACATGGTGATGCGCCCGGCGGCGCCGCGATCACGACGTCGTCGTAGGCGAAGTTGGGGCTCCGCTTCTCGTAGGAAGCGACACATCGGATGTCGACGTTGGAGCGCATGATGTCTCTTTTTTGGCTGGTAGTTTTTCGATGATACTAATCGGCACAGTCCCAGGAGCCACGACGGGAACTCGGGGCGGGCCACCGCCGGGGACTGCAGCGACGGCGCCGCGGCGCGCCACGGCACGCAGACGGTGTGGAAGCGGGTGAAGTCCGCGGCATCGTCCAGGCGACCGGAGATGTCGAGGAGGAGATCTGGCGAGAGGTGAGCCCACGGACGCGCGGTCGACGCGAGGTTGGACGTCATGCCGGATCCCGACGGCGACATGCGCTTGTTGAGGGGCTCCATCCAACCGAATCAGAAAAACTGAGATCTGGCGATTTCTTCTGTCTCCTTTTCTGGGTCAAAACGTACGTACCCAGTTCATAGACGCATCTGGACTCTTTCCTTGTGCCTCGCGTGCTATTCTTGATTTCACATGTCGACATGGATACTGCATCACATAACTTTGTACAAGGAAAACTTAAAATTACATGAAATTTCTATAATTCGGGAGTAAAATAGTTAAAGACGCATAAAGATAATATACTTAACCGACGATACATGCATGTTCCTCTGATGCTTTGTATTGATCCAGACAGAAATAAACATAGATATCGATCTAACACAAAAATTCAGGCTCACGATCCTCGAACAAAAGTATTGCCACTTAATTTGACCCTATCTTTCTCTATTTGATCCCAGTTGCGGACTTACGGATATAACTCATCACTACTGGATTCCTGCACTTCGCCGTGTATCAGAAAGACTCGGCGAAGGGCGAAAAATACTCGGCAACCTCTTTGCCGAGTGTCACACTCGGCACACAGCACTCGGCGTCGTCTATCTCGGCAATCGAAACTTCGCCGAGTGTCAGACCACGGGGTGCTCGACGAACTTTTTGCCGAGTATATTTGATGTACACTCGGCAAAGTATCCTGGGACAGGTTCCGTTCCTTAGTCCCATAACGGAACGGTGCTCGACACTTTGCCGAGTGTAACACTCGGCAAAGATCCTGGGACCAGGCGTCCACGGTAGCGCCACGTGTCACGCTGTGCCGAGTGTAACACTTGGCAAAGAGCCTGACACAAGGCGTCCATGGTGGTGCCACGTGTCCTGTACGCCGAGTGTCGAGACACTCGGCAAAGAGGCAGGCCCTGTTCGCCGAGTGGCCTCTGTGCCGAGTGTCATGTCGCCGAGCACGTCGACCTCAGCCGAGTGGCCGGTACGCCGAGTGTCGAGGACACTCGGCAAAGTCCAGAAACGATACGCCGAGTGTTTTCCTTTGCCGAGTGTCTCTTCGCCGAGCGGGCTCACTCCACCGAGTGAGGTCTACGCCGAGTGTCGTGACACTCGGCATAGTCCCCTCCGTGTACGCCGAGCAGGAGTTTGCCGAGTGTCGCACTCGGCAAAGAGGTTGCCCAGGCGACCAAATGGCACCTGGGAGCAAACTTTGCCGAGTGTTTTGGGGGCCACTCGGCAAAGACTTGCTCCCAGGTGCCATTTGGTCGCCTGGGCAACCTCTTTGCCGAGTGTAACACTCGGCATAGTGACCATTTGGGTCTTTGCCGAGTGTTACACTCGGCAAAGACGTTGCAAATTTGACAGCAGCTTGCTGCATTTGCTTCAATCCCTGCAATCAGATTACAAAATCTATTTCTTTCACAATAGAAGTATCAGAACAATCAAAACACTCATAATTGCACCAAATAGGAACAATATAACACATGTTTGCACCAAAAGGCATAACATCAAATCACAAATACACCAAATATCTCCATAAGCATATAACACATGTCACAAATGTTTAAGCATCATCGTAGAAGCATCCTAAGTAGTTCAAAAGTCGACAAGTTCATGTTTGTTGCTGTTGGGGCGCGTAGTGATAAACGAAAAACTTTTCCTACGCGGTACTCCCAAGATCTAGCCGAGGTAGAAGGCCACGAGTATTACCACTAGACGCGCAGGTGCGGATTATCGATGTAGCGCGTCTGGTCGGGGCAGTGCAGTCCCACGATCCGGTCCGGCCGATCCAATCCCTCGAACGTCGAAGTGCTGAACGTACAGCACCTCTGCCGGTATCCACACGTACGAGGAGGAGCTCCGACGGCGGACTGCTAGGTCCGGTGCGGCGGCTGGACTGAGTGGGGCTAGGGTTCCCAACGCATGGGAGAGTGGACTAACGTGCCCGCTGGGCAACCTGCGCCCCTCTTTATATAGCGTATGGTAATGGGCTGCACAACACTTGTGGCCCATTCCCTCTGTGAGTCCGACTCACTAACTCAGTCCATTTCCGGTTTGGGTCCAACCCAACCATTATTTGCTCCCGCTCTTAAGTGTGCGACCCTGCAGGCTCATGGCGACTTGGACACGATTGGAGTCCTACTCCCAATCGATCAATCGGTAGCGGCTCCTAGCAGAACGTGCCGACTCCCAAGTCCCATTGAGTCATGACGACATACCTTTCAATGCGATATTCATCTTAGTCCCTTTTGCCTCACGATATACCTTGTCGAGCTATAGGCGATTTATCGTCATCCCTTAAATAGCTCAACTCTCTTCTCGATCCGTGATATGTGATTCATCTGACTAACTCTTAGTCAACCGACACAGTTAACACTTAACTGAGTCGCGCATGGCCATGCTTCCTGAATCATATCACTCGAGAGGGCCCAGAGAATATCTCTCCATTCGGAGGGGCAAAATCCCATCTTGATTATCCACATCACGCAGCTTGCTTCTCATTCGACCCGAACTCTGCCTTTATAGTTGCCTTGTCACAGAACAACGTTTGACAGAACCTAAGTCGGTGATCCACAACTCGGATTGTGCGACAACCTCAGGTCTAAGGATTACATTGATTGAGACATGCAAATGACGACTTGATCGTTGCATCTCAATGTGGGTCAGTCCGACTTGCTAAACTCTTTAGCCAAGTCCGTGAACGTTGGAATGGCATCACCATGCCCATGACAAGTGGAACCGTGTCATCAGCCAACACTCACATTAGTCTAGGGTGTGTGTCCAGCACAACCTAAATGACCAAGGACAATCTAGTATGAACAACATGAATATATAGTTCCACAATCGAATCACATATTCAATGACATATATCAGATGTTCAAAACAAGGACAACTTAATAACTTTATGAATACAGTGGGAATAACATCATACATGATTGCCTCTAGGGCATATTCCCAACAGTCTCCCACTTGCACTAGAGTCAATCATCCTGGCATCATATGCCTAGGCATCTAATGCCCATGCCTCTCGTGTGCGCCTCATGCTTAGGCTGTGGTAGCGCCTTTGTCAACGGATCTGCAATGTTTGCATCCGTGTGTACTTTGCATAACTTGATATCACCTTGTTCGACAAACTGGCGAATGAGGTGGTACCGCATGAGTATATGTTTGTTCTTCTGGTGTTGTCTAGGTTCCTTGGCCTGTGCGATAGCACCATTGTTGTCACAATATACGTCCAAAGGATTGGACGCGCCCTGAACCACACCAAGATCAATCAGAAGGTTCCTGATCCAAACAGCTTCCTTTGCCGCCTCTGAGGCAGCAATATACTCAGCCTCTGTTGTAGATGCAGACACCGTATCTTGCTTGGAACTCTTCCAGCTCACAGCTCCTCCGTTCATTACGAACACGTATCCCGATTGCGAACGAGAATCATCTGAGTCGGTGAGATAACTCGCATCCGTGTAACCCTTTACACTGAATTCCTCATCACCTCCATAAACTAGGAACATTTCCTTAGTATTTCTCAAATACTTAAGGATGTTTTTAACCGCTGCCCAGTGGGCTTCGCCAGGGTCAGCCTGGTATCTGCTCGTAACACTTAGAGCATAGGAAACATCTGGCCTAGTACAAATCATGGCATACATGATGGATCCGATTGCCGAAGCATACGGGATCACACTCATCCGACTTCGCTCATCAGTTGTTGAAGGACACTGAGTCTTGCTAAGTTTTATGCCATGGGACATCGGTAAGAATCCCTTCTTGGACTCTTCCATTTTGAATTTCTTCAAAACCTTGTCCAGATAAGTACTCTGACTCAATCCAATGAGTCGCCTGGATCTATCTCTATAGATCCTGATTCCTAATATGTAAGTTGCCTCACCCAAATCCTTCATTGAGAAACTCCTTTCCAATGACTCTTTGGTTTCTTGCAACATCATGACATCATTTCCAATCAGCAATATGTCATCCACATATAAGATTAGAAAGTTTACTTTGCTCCCACTAAACTTCTTGTATAAACAAGAATCATGATCGCTCTTGATGAAGCCAAACGATTTGACTACCTCATCAAAGCGAATGTTCCAACTCCGAGATGCTTGCTTCAACCCATAAATGGATTTCTGAAGTTTGCATACCTTGTCAGCATTAGTTGGATCGACAAAACCTTCGGGCTGTATCATATACACGTCCTCAGTTAAATTTCCATTCAGGAAAGCCGTCTTGACATCCATCTGCCATATCTCATAGTCGAAATAGGCTGCTATGGCTAACATGATCCGAATTGATTTAAGCATCGCTACGGGCGAGAAAGTCTCGTCGTAGTCAACTCCTTGAACTTGTCGGAACCCCTTCGCGACAAGTCGTGCTTTATAGACGGAAATATTTCCATCCATATCAATTTTCTTCTTAAAGACCCATTTGCACTCGACGGGTCTTGCACCGTCAGGCAGATCAACCAAATTCCAAACTTGGTTTTCATCCATGGACTTTAACTCGGATCTCATGGCTCCAAGCCATGACTCGGAATCAGATCCCACCATCGCTTCCGAATAAGTTGCCGGCTCATTACTGTCTAATAGTAAAACATCTCGAGCACTCTGTAATCTGGCAGATCTCCGTGGTTCAGGTGCTGTTACCGGTGTAGGTACCACGACCGGCTCAGCCTCCAAGGCGTTCGCCGACTCGCCCCTAGCCGGTTCCTCTCGAATTTCTTCGAGTTGCACTGTGCTCCCACTGACTTCCCGACTGAGAAACTCTTTCTCAAGGAAGACACCATTCCGAGCGACAAACACTTTGCCCTCTTCCCGGTTGTAGAAGTAGTACCCCAAGGTTTCCCTCGGATACCCCACGAAAATACACTTATCCGACTTGGGCGTGAGCTTGTCCGACTGAAGTCGCTTGACAAATGCTTCACAACCCCAAATCTTTAGAAAAGACAAACTTGGCTTTTTACCAGTCCACATCTCATGTGGTGTCTTCTCTACTGACTTTGATGGTACTCTGTTTAGTGTGAAAGCTGCAGTTTCTAGACAATAACCCCAAAATGATAAAGGTAGATCTGTCCGACTCATCATTGATCGTACCATGTCCAACAAGGTCCGATTTCTCCGTTCCGATACACCGTTTCTCTGCGGTGTACCCGGCGGAGTGAGTTGAGGAACTATTCCACAACTCTTTAGATGGTCATCAAACTCATGGCTCATGTACTCGCCTCCACGGTCCGACCGTAGAAACTTTATTTTCTTGCCGAGCTGATTTTGTACCTCATTCTGGAATTCCTTGAACTTTTCAAAGGCTTCCGACTTGTGTTTCATTAAATAGATATATCCATACCTACTCAAATCATCAGTGAAGGTAATGAAGTACTCATAACCACCTCTGGCTGTCGTGCTCATTGGTCCACATACATCACTATGTATTAGTTCCAACAAGTCGGACGCCCTTTCACAACTCCTTGCAAAAGGTGTCTTGGTCATCTTGCCTAGTAGGCATGATTCGCATGTCTCGAATGACTCTAAGTCAAACGAAGTTAGAAGTCCATCATCATGGAGCTTCTTCATGCGCTTCCAACTTATATGACCAAGCCGACAGTGCCAAAAGTAAGTCATATTCAGATCATTTGGTTTCAACCTTTTAACATTTATGTTATAGACCGATTCACTATCAAGATTTAAAATAAATAACCCGTTCTGAACGGGTGCAAAGCCGTGAAACATATCTTTCAAATATAAAGAACAACCATTATTCTTAATATTCGACTCATAACCTTGTCTCATCAAACATGAGGCGGAAATAATGTTTCGACTAAGCGCTGGAACATAATAACAATTATTTAGTTCCAAAATAAATCCTGAAGGTAAATGAAGTTGCATCGTGCCGACTTCCAACGCAGCGACTCTCGCCTTGTTGCCGACCCGAATGTCAACCTCTCCTCTTGCCACGCTCCTAGTTCTTACCAGCCCCTGCAACGAGTTGCAAATGTGAATGACTGATCCGGTATCATATACCCAAGAACTATTAGGTGCATCAGCAAGATAAATGTCTATAACATTGCACACAAGTGTACCTGAGTCGGAAGTCATACCTCCACTCTTGGCCTTGTCAGCCAAATACTTGGTGCAATTCCTCTTCCAGTGGCCATCCTGCTTACAATAGAAGCAATTGGCTCCGGCTGTAGGAGAAGGCTTAGTCCTTGAGGGAGCACTCTGGACAGGGCCATGGGCGCTACCTCCTGACTTATCCTTCTTCTTCTTAGTCCAAGAACTCTTCTTGAACTTAGCCTTATTCTGCACCATCAACACTTGACTGGTGCCTTTCTTGATATCAGCCTCTGCCGTTTTGAGCATCCCATGTAATTCAGTGATACTCTTATCCATACCATGCATATGGTAGTTCGAGATGAACGGACCATACGCACTAGGAAGAGAGTTCCGAATTATATCAGTGGCGATCTCTTCTTTAATTGAGAAGCCCAAGCGATCCAAAGACTGTATGTAACCAATCATCTTGATTACATGCGGACTCAGTGGATCGCCGTCTTTCAGCTTACAGCCAAGCAAAGCTTGAGAGACTTGATACCTCTCAGTCCTTGCTTGAGCCTGGAACATACTTTTGAGGCTTTCGATCATATCGTAGGCCTCAACATTTTCGAACTGCTGCTGCAAGTCCGGTTCCATGTGTGCAAGCATAAGACAGCTAATCTCCGTAGACTCATCTCTAGCCTTACGGTAGGCATTCATGACAGCGACAGTCGCATCGTCATCAGGCTCATCTGGAAGTGGAGTTTCTAGAACATGTTCTTTCTTGTCATGCTTGAGGACTATCCTCAGATTACGATACCAGTTGGTGAAATTAATTCCATTAAGCTTATCTTTCTCTAGGATTGACCTCAACGCAAAAGTGGACAACTGAGGAAGGTTGCTAGGTGCCATTGGTCTACAACAGAAAATACGCAAAAACACTTAAGACATGTATTCATAAAAGAGCAGGCATATTAAACGATTTAATACTTATGCTCCCACTAGAACCAACATCCCTCCGATGGTTGCTAAGTGATTCAGGACCCTAAATAAGCAAGCCGACTAGTGAGCTTTAGCATCACCGCTAGCCGTCAAGTGATCTAGGTAGGCAACACCTTGCCAATCGTATCTCTATACGACTCCTGTTAGTTGGGTGACATCACATGCCCCGGCTCCCAACCTACCTCGCCCCGAGCCCCACAACCGTTGTGATGGACTCGTCTAGATTACCAAGTGCTTCTGCTTGTAAGAGTCCGACTCGAACCCACCTAACCGGAAAGAATTGGTAGCACCTCAATTTCATGAGCCCACTACCAAGAATGTCCGACTTGTGATGGTGCAGCACTGGCGGGGCGACCGACTAGACCTTCTTTGAGGGATTAAAGAATCTACCAACTATCCAAATAGAGGTAAATAGAGACATAACAATAACACAAATAAAGCAATTATAATGTGAAATGGTATGGCTCTCTTCATGGTGATCTCCATCTCCACGAAGCTTGTAAGTCGACTCGTGCCAACTCTTGTCACGTGCCATCTTACTCCATGTAGCCGACTTGTACATCAACTTGCATGCCACCGGGTTCTCCAACAAGCTACACTAGCTAGTAAATCAAAATTTACATAGAGAATCCGACACGCAGGCCGGTATACAATAAAATGACAGCACCTAGGCTCCAGCCGGCTGACAAAAACATGATACGCAGATCATGTATGGATTACACACATCACATGCACATAAGCCATACCATTCACAACTTCCTGCAAAAACAAGTTATGCATAGATACGATATCTACCGGCGTTGTGAAACTCGCAACGACATCTAAGGCGCTACGACAGGACGACGGCGGTCCCGCTAGCCGGATAGCGGGCGGGGATCGAAGGGGCAGCGCCCCTCGCGGGTGCGGGCAGCGCCCGTTGATTTCGGAAAACGCAGATCTCATCTGCATTCCGATCATGGATTTCTTCATCGGATAAAACGATTTTACCCGAATCTGATCCGTATTCCGATTCGACCAAACTCTTTGATCTTCGATCACCGCAACTGGATTTATGTGTCACGGTATACCCCGATGGCGGAAACCGACCGGTAGGGGTAAGTTGTTCCACGACCTTAGCAGTATGATCACGGAAACCAGATTATCCATTAACCCCGAGTACGATTGATCCAATCAACCTTGTACAAAACCGATCTATCTCATAGACCGACCACCAAAACAGCAATTAGATCACATCTAACGCTAACTACATATCACATATGTACGGATCTCGGGCCTAATACCAGAAGCTACCGCTCTGATACCACTGTTGGGGCGCGTAGTGATAAACGAAAAACTTTTCCTACGCG
This sequence comes from Alopecurus myosuroides, assembly GCA_028641055.1. Classification (NCBI taxonomy): domain Eukaryota; kingdom Viridiplantae; phylum Streptophyta; class Magnoliopsida; order Poales; family Poaceae; genus Alopecurus; species Alopecurus myosuroides. The sequence goes on from CM054063.1 coordinate 345,422,543, forward strand.
GTACTCCCAAGATCTAGCCGAGGTAGAAGGCCACGAGTATTACCACTAGACGCGCAGGTGCGGATTATCGATGTAGCGCGTCTGGTCGGGGCAGTGCAGTCCCACGATCCGGTCCGGCCGATCCAATCCCTCGAACGTCGAAGTGCTGAACGTACAGCACCTCTGCCGGTATCCACACGTACGAGGAGGAGCTCCGACGGCGGACTGCTAGGTCCGGTGCGGCGGCTGGACTGAGTGGGGCTAGGGTTCCCAACGCATGGGAGAGTGGACTAACGTGCCCGCTGGGCAACCTGCGCCCCTCTTTATATAGCGTATGGTAATGGGCTGCACAACACTTGTGGCCCATTCCCTCTGTGAGTCCGACTCACTAACTCAGTCCATTTCCGGTTTGGGTCCAACCCAACCATTATTTGCTCCCGCTCTTAAGTGTGCGACCCTGCAGGCTCATGGCGACTTGGACACGATTGGAGTCCTACTCCCAATCGATCAATCGGTAGCGGCTCCTAGCAGAACGTGCCGACTCCCAAGTCCCATTGAGTCATGACGACATACCTTTCAATGCGATATTCATCTTAGTCCCTTTTGCCTCACGATATACCTTGTCGAGCTATAGGCGATTTATCGTCATCCCTTAAATAGCTCAACTCTCTTCTCGATCCGTGATATGTGATTCATCTGACTAACTCTTAGTCAACCGACACAGTTAACACTTAACTGAGTCGCGCATGGCCATGCTTCCTGAATCATATCACTCGAGAGGGCCCAGAGAATATCTCTCCATTCGGAGGGGCAAAATCCCATCTTGATTATCCACATCACGCAGCTTGCTTCTCATTCGACCCGAACTCTGCCTTTATAGTTGCCTTGTCACAGAACAACGTTTGACAGAACCTAAGTCGGTGATCCACAACTCGGATTGTGCGACAACCTCAGGTCTAAGGATTACATTGATTGAGACATGCAAATGACGACTTGATCGTTGCATCTCAATGTGGGTCAGTCCGACTTGCTAAACTCTTTAGCCAAGTCCGTGAACGTTGGAATGGCATCACCATGCCCATGACAAGTGGAACCGTGTCATCAGCCAACACTCACATTAGTCTAGGGTGTGTGTCCAGCACAACCTAAATGACCAAGGACAATCTAGTATGAACAACATGAATATATAGTTCCACAATCGAATCACATATTCAATGACATATATCAGATGTTCAAAACAAGGACAACTTAATAACTTTATGAATACAGTGGGAATAACATCATACATGATTGCCTCTAGGGCATATTCCCAACAGTTGCCACACAAGAACGACGATATCCAAATCAACTATGCACCGAGGTCTACGGAGCCGACTCGTCACCGCCAGCTCGATCGCCGTCCTGGTCCATGTCGTTCTGGGTTCCCGATGATGAAGCATTTCCCTATAAAGATCCATATTAGTCGACTAAGCTGAAAAAATGAATCAGCTAACAAGCTGCAAACCAACTTACCAAGTTCAGGTTAAACGGCGGTAGAGGAGGTAGAGGGGGAGCTGATGGATCCCGTGGAAGAGCGCTGACCATCTGCAAAGATGAAAAGAGATAGACCGGTGAGTTTACACGCATATAATGATGAATGGAACTAAAAGGGATGAAAATAATACCTGCATCATTGCCTGCATCCATGCATGCTGGCTACTCATCTGCTCCTCCATTCTTTGGACCTTCTCTTGGGACTCCCTCGCGATCCGCTTGTTTTCATCAACTTCATCCTACGGGATGTTTAATGTCAACAATTGCGCAACGGAAACAAGATATACGGGTGCTGAAGAATGATTGTACCTGCATAGCGGCGATGGCATCTAGTCCTGGCCGTGGGCGGCGCTCGATAGAGGGCGATGAGCTGACCGACCTCGCACGGATCTGGGAGAGTGTGGGTGTACCTGTGGTATCGAAGGCGCCATTGGCGAAGGCAAATCTGCCGTTCCTTCGACCCTCTCCCGCAACCATAGCAACCTGTGGATCATAGGGGGCCGTGAAGGGGTCACACTCAGGGCCGTGCTTCTCCTTCATCTTCTCGACGTACTTCTCCCACTTCTTGCCGGTTTGCGAGTTGATCCACTGCTGATCAGCCGGTACATCAGGTTTAAGCACCTTGGGGGTCCGGGTCCTACGGAAGGCCTGCATGCGAGTGATCTCATTGCCCTTCTCGGCCTACAATTGAAAGCAGAATTATATTTGCAAAAACCTATAAAGTTACAAAGAACATTGCATTGAAACGGTTATTTACCTCTCTCTGGACGATGCCGGTGAGGGTGAGGCCGCCCTGACGGTGTCCCTCGCCTAGCAGAAGACGTCGGGCCCGGCACGCGGCGTGTTCCGCCTTGTACCCGTCGCTCACCCACTTCGCGACCATCACCTTATAGCAAGGCAGCTTGTTGGCCAGCCACTGAGGCACCACCTGTTTGAAAAAATTAGAGCCACGTGAGACCACCCGGCGGCCATATACGAATAACTTTAAAGACTATGTCCTTACCTTCAAGTATTGGACCTCCGACATGTGAATCTGTCGGGCGTCCTTCTTGGATAACGTGGTGTTCAAGTATTTGGCGTAGAACTTAACCACGCACAGCACACGCGCCTCGTAGTGCATGTCACGGATAAGCTTCTTGGCCATCTTGATCAGCACAGCCGTGGCCCTACCCTCTTCCCCCTCGACGCAGGTGAAGTAGTCCTACAACCATTGCAGAAATTGAATACATTAGCACGATATATATATAGTTCACGAAAGATATTGCCCTAAAACCATTTAGCATTGGAAAATATACTAACCCAGAAATCTGTAATCACCCGGGTGCCTAAGTGGTCGTACACCCGGCCCCACTTGTCCGCCACATCGGGCACCTGCTCGTAGTGCTTCCAGGAAGCAGCTGGCTCCTCCTTGCCATCCAGGGTGACCAAGCCTGGGAAATGCTTCTTGCAAAGAAGCCCAAGGATGCCGCTCATGGGCCGTGGTGGCCTGGGCCCCACATACGCCAAGGACCTGCACGTGCACAAAAGAAAAACAAGCTAGTTAGTTATGTTTTGATGAAAAATTAATATAGCAAAAATGTAGCAACAATGATTAACAATCACTTACGTGTCGCCGTCCGGTCTGACCAAGTGGTGCCGGTGGGGGTATGGCGGCTCAGGTAGCCGCGTGGGCCCGCGCAGAAAAGGTTTCTTGTCCGCGGGCCACACTTTCCCTAGCTGGGGGAGCGGGTGTGCGAACAAGTCCTCGTCCTCCTCGGACTCCGGGTCCGAGGGCTGCTGCTCCTCCTCCTCGTCCCGGTCAGACCCGTCCTCGGCGTCTGACCCCTCCTGCTCGTGCTCCTCCTCCTCCTGCTGCTCCTCATCCTCCTGCTCCTCCTCCGAGTCAGAAGAAGTAACCTCGGGCAAGGGGCTCTGTGAGCGAGCAGCCCGGTGCGAACCACGCCCCCCTGGGCGACGGGCCGGGGCTCTCCGTGAGCTAGAGGTCTCCTCCGTGCCCGCGCCGGGCGTCGCAACCCGTCGTCGCCCTATCAGTGTGCGCGCGCCATCCTCAGATCTGGCGTACAAGCCCGTCACATGGGCCTTCTTGGTGGCGGTGCGCTTCACCCCCTTGGGGGCCTTGGAACCTGCCATGTTTCACCTGTTATGACACAAGAGGGAACCCGATTAGTACAGGTGATAACAAATGTTAAAAAGTTAAATAAACAAAGAGTAATTCATACAAAGCATATTATGTACATGCAAAAATAAATTAAAGCGCAATTAAAATAGTAAAGTGTCACAATTTCACCTTTTCTGTACTTAAATCCTGACATTTGTCATGTGCACAATTTTCTGCTGAAAATCTCCTCCCATGAGCTTGAAGAACCTGATCTTGTTCACGGCCATGTGCTCCCAGAAGTAGTGCTCTTGCCACTCCCTGCACCGATATTTTGGTGACCAAAATAACAGCGTAGGGAGTGGCAAGAGCACTACTACTGGGAGCACATGGATGTGAACAAGATCAGATTCTTCCAGCTCATATGGGAGGAGATTTTGAGCACAAAATCGTAAGTGCTTGGAGACTCTAAGAACCATGACAAACGTCAGGATTTTAAGCGCAAGTAATGTAATAGCAATAAGAAGTTCGGAATAGAAAAATAAATCCTGACATTTGTCATGTGCACGATTTTCTGCTGAAAATCTCCTCCCATGAGCTTGAAGAACCTGATCTTGTTCACGGCCATGTGCTCCCAGAAGTAGTGCTCTTGCCACTCCCTGCACCGATATTTTGGTGACCAAAATAACAGCGTAGGGAGTGGCAAGAGCACTACTACTGGGAGCACATGGATGTGAGCAAGATCAGATTCTTCAAGCTCATATGGGAGGAGATTTTGAGCACAAAATCGTAAGTGCTTGGAGACTCTAAGAACCATGACAAACGTCAGGATTTTAAGCGCAAGTAATGTAATAGCAATAAGAAGTTCGGAATAGAAAAATATTACAAGCTATAAGTTTCGAAGTGACACACAAATAGTGAAAACTAAATGCTAATTATACATTGACGGTTACATAGTTGGAACACAAATGGTTCAGAACCCATTGTCTACATCCTTGGGATCATAACTTGGACCGGGATCATCATCGTCGTCGCTATCACGGGTGTACCACCACTCTTCCATGTAGTTCGATGGTGGACCGCTCGGCTCCTCAACATCGGGTATGTGGAGACGTTCAAGTAGTTCCACGTCCTTAGAGTTAAGAACAGCTGGATCGTCGTCTTGCTCACTCTCGGCGCCCATGCCATCATCACCGTCGTCTTCTACCATTTCGTCAATTGTAGGCAAGTCGATGCTGAACCGGCCGGTGAGCCCATCGGCGTCCTCTTGATAGAACTCTCCCTCATAGGTGATGGGGTTTATGCGCTGGTGGTAATCTTCATCGTTTGGAGGAGGTGGTCTATTACGCGGTGGCACCGTGATCACCACATCCCACCCCTGGAGACGTTTCATAGTTTTGCATGGGTAGGGGAGATAGAATACTTGGGTGGCATGTTGTGCAATGATGTAGACATCATCTCCCCCATAGACAGATGCTCGTTCAATCTTGGGAGGAGCCGGTTCCGTCTTTTTCTACACCGGGGCTAGTGTATCTCCGGAGAGGGGACCCGGAGCGTCGGGATCCCACCTAAACCAATGTTTTGCCATGCCATGTGTGCTAGATTGTATCATGGGTGTTGTGTGCCAAAGATACCATCACTCTCTGTGCCGGGGCCTCACCGACGTCGGATTCTCTCTCTCGGGTTCCAGGACTGCTCACACCCCGAAACTCCCGGATCTGACGTAACGGGGGGAATCTTGCAAGTAGGTGGGCCCTACCATTGTCAAGGGTGTCCCTTGGGACTAACATGACACAACCAAGCAACTAGTTCCACTTTGCTACCCACTTCCGGCTCACGCAGAGGGGGCTAGACGCCGGTTCCGTCTTTTTCTACACCGGGGCTAGTGTATCTCCGGAGAGGGGACCCGGAGCGTCGGGATCCCACCTAAACCAATGTTTTGCCATGCCATGTGTGTTAGATTGTATCATGGGTGTTGGGTGCCAAAGATACCATCACTCTCTGTGCCGGGGCCTCACCGACGTCGGATTCTCTCTCGCGGGTTCCAGGACTGCTCACACCCCGAAACTCCCGGATCTGACGTAACGGGGGGAATCTTGCAAGTAGGTGGGCCCTACCATTGTCAAGGGTGTTCCTTGGGACTAAGCGGCCCAAACAAACGCAAAATGAAAACAGGCGAAAATTTATTGAAATTCGGAAAGTGCGTACATATTCGGCGCGAATTTAAGCTAGTACGAAAAATTTCAACTAAAAACATAGGAGATTTAAACTACTCGATGACTGCCCCTACGCCTACGCATCGTCGTCTTCATCAGCGACGTCGTCGTGGCGGTGCTGGTTGGAGGGGCCGGCTTCGTCCTGGCTCGCCGCGGCGAGACGGCGTTGCTCCGCCCGCTCCGCTCGGGCCTGCAAGCGCAGCCGGTGCAGTTGCGCCTGCTCGGAGGGCGGGCGGTTGCGCCGCCGCTCACTCTGCAGCGCAGCCTGCCGGTCGGCCTCGTAGAGGGCGATGATGCCCTCCTGCTCGACCGAGGCAGCGCGCTGGGCCATCTGGCGGCGCACCGCTCGCGCCGCCTCCTCCCGCTGGTGCGTCTCCAGGGAGGCACGAACGGCGGCCGCCTCCGCCGCCGCCGCGGCCTGCTCGAGGACGCCGCGCACCTCGCGGTACGCTTCCTCGTTCTGCGAGGTCTCGAACGAGTGCAGCCCGGCGTGCTGCTCGGGCCACACTGGCTGCCTCCTCACCTCGCGTCTCCAGTGGCGGGCGGCTCGCCGCGCTTCTCGCGCCTCGTCGTACTCGGGTGGCTGCTCCGGCGCCACCGGCTCCGGCGCCACCACCTGCGGCTCCAGCGCCGCTTGCTGCGCTGGCGGCAGCTCGACGTCGTCGTTCTCGGGCCACGCGTCCCAGAGGTTCTCCATTGCGGCGAGGTTCGAGGGTGGGGAAAGAACGGCGAGGAGAGAGTCGAGACTGTGCGTACGGGGAGGGGGCGGGCACCATTTTTATAGCCTGGCCGGCCAATCGCCGCGCCGCGCGTGTCGCCGCTGCCGCCCCCGCCATGACACAACCAACCAACTAGTTCCACTTTGCTACCCACTTCCGGCTCACGCAGAGGGGGCTAGACGCCGGTTCCGTCTTTTTATACACCGGGGCTAGGGTATCTCCGGAGAGGGGACCCGGAGCGTCGGGATCCCACCTAAACCAATGTTTTGCCATGCCATGTGTCAAGGGTGTCCTTGGGACTAACATGACAATTGAACACACACCACTACGATTATTTTTGAATTTTACGACTAGATTGAAATTCCAAGGAAGCGGGATACACGACAGTACGTGGATCTAAACATTCTAGGATACATGGACAAACCATTTGTCCTAGCCATCTTGTGGCTCTGGTCTAGTCATACTCCTGCCTAGGCGTATAATACATGTACTCGTAGTCGTCGAAGTCGCCGCCGCCCTCGTCGCTGTCGTCAGATGGGGGCTGAAATGTCGATGGGGGAGCACGCCTGGACTGCGGGTAGCGCAGGCGGGGGTTATCGCCGTTCCTTATGTAGTTCATGACGCCCTGGAGAGTCCGGCCGCGCCACCACAGCCGACGACCAGCCTCGTTGAAGTTCGAAGGAGGCGGGCCGTCCTCCTCGTACCTGGCGAGCGCCCTCTCACGCCGATTGAAGAAGAAGACGTCCCAACCTGCGCGGTAGTTGGGATTCCATTGGGGATACGTCCGCTGCTCCGGTGTCAGCTCGAAGTAGTAGTGGTTCGTGATGGCCGTCCGGCGCGCCACACCTCGAGGGACAGGAGAGATCGGCACGCCTCCGACGCTCAGCATCCACCCGGCGGGGACGCCGTACCCGGGAGGGCAGGGGTAGTTTGAGGCGCAGAGCTCCTCCGCCTCCGAGTAGGTTAAAGTGGGTACGGTGGAAGACATGGAAGAGTTGGCGCGAAGAAATGGAAGAGTGTGCTGGGTTGTAGATATGTGCTAAGGAGCTAGATGCATGTGTGTTTATATAGTGAGAAGAAGCACACGGATCGTGTGTTTTCTTCGAGGTCTTCGGAGCCGTTGGATCTTTCAAGCGATTGTGAGCCGGTGGATCAAAGATAGGCACACGGATCGTGTGCTTCTTTCACTTCTTTGCCGAGTGTCATCTAACGGGACACTCGGCAAACCTGTAAACTGCGCGGGAGGAGTTGGCGCGAAGGAAAAATCTTTCGAGGGAAGATTTTTATGCCGCGTACCCCTACTGACACTCGGTAAAGATTAGAATTTCTTCGCGGGAAGAGTTGGCGCGAAGGGGGGAAATTTTCACAGACGATTTTGCCGAGTGGTGTTACGTGACACTCGGCAAAAATTAGAATTTCTCCGCGGGAAGTTCTTGGCGCGAAGAAGGGAAATTTTCACCTCGTCTTTGCCGAGTGTCGCAGGCTGACACTCGGCAAAGACACTATGTGCGCCGAGTCCCCGTTACGTTGACACTCGGAAAACCAACACAACCGTTCCGTCTCAGACGAATCGCACGGAGCGCCAAGTGGCTACCAAGTAGGCCGAGTGTTTTTTCTTTGCCGAGTGTTCGTTGTTGGTTTGCCGTCGACAATTTATACGCCGAGTGTCCGCTGCAGAGGATACTCGGCACAAAGGCTCTACGCCGAGTGTTTCGTCTTTGCCGAGTGTCATCTGCAGGGGACACTCGGCGTACAGTCTGTATGCCGAGTGTGCGCTTGTGCCGAGTGTCATTTGGGAGGGTGTCGGCGTACACGGTTCTATGCCGAGTACCCCGTGCTTTGGCACTCGGCAAAGCCGTAGATAGCCGGCGAAATTCGATTTTCCAGTAGTGCATGTGGCAGCTGATCGTATAAGCCATTAAGCCTTGTCCAAGTAAAAAGAAAAAAAGCACTTCACGTTTTTTGACTCAGTTTTTAAGACATTTATTCTATTAAATTGGTATGTATTAATCCAAATTATGGTACAAACAAACTAAAATTTAAATTTTTGGGAGTTACAATTTGAAGTTAATGGGACTTTAAATTCTCAAAAGGGTAAATTGGGCCCAAATTACCATAATAATACAAATTATATGGAAGGTACCAAGGATCTTATAAGTAATGTTATACTTCACACGTTTTTTTGAAAATAAATACTCCCTCCGTATCAAGATAAAAATGTCTTAACATTTTCTAAACAAAAAGTATCTAGACATGTTTTACTGTATAGATTCATACGCACTTTACACTAAAACATGTCTAGGTACCTATTGTACAGAAAACGCTAAAACATATTACATTTCGATATGGAGAGAGTATGTTATTTTGTAAACATAATTTAAGGCATCATAGTTTAATTGAAGGCATCATAAAACTTTTAATTTATTCCTTTGATAAGGCACCATAGGTTAATTAACTTTGTTGGTTAATTTCCTGGACGAACTAGGTAGTGCTCGCTCCAATTTAAAACCAATGTTTTGCTCAAAACTTGACTTGAATTACTGAATTCTAAATTTACATCCAGCTTATAAAATTAGTACTCCCTCCGATCCATAAAAAGTGTCGCTCAGAGGGAGTATCTATTTTTGCTCCTCGTCTAGAGCATCTAGTCTTTATAAGAGGTTTCACTGACCACGCTCCCTCAACTTGCTGCGGAAGAACTGCCGCGACGACGCAATTCTGTGGCGAGCTCGCCTCCCTCCCGAGCATCAAGTCGACGTGGACACCTGGCTCAGCTTCTTCGCCCCTCCACCCTCCCCTGTATAGCTCGCTATAGCCACTTGTAATATGTAATGTGTTTGTTACTCTCTGATAAATCCAAAAATTCAGGTGGGAGCTTTGCTCCCCCCGGTGACCCCTCAAAAAAAACATGTAGAAGAACAGTTTTATCAAATCTAGGATATCTGAGCTGGCTAGTAAACATGAACATAGAAAATGCATTATTATAGTCTAAGAAGTAAAAAATTTGGGGGGCTTCCAAATAAAAACATTTGTTTTTTACTACTCCATTAAATTATGGATCCATGCATTAGGAGTAGAACTTAATCCACTTTACTAGATTACAAATTTTCCAATGAATTATACCTATTAACTAAATGACTGAATTTTCGTAATGCTTCTGTTTTGGAGCGTCGAGTAACAAACTATACTAGCTTAGTGCTCGATGGATCGAAATAAGGCTTAGTGCTCGTTTGAAAGGAACATACAGATCATGGATTCTGAAGCAGCTCACGGATTGCTTGATCTTACAACGTATAGGGATACACTTCTATAAGACTTTATTACAACTGACTAATACTGAAAGTGATCTAAAGGAAAACAACTGCTAATCTGTAGTACTAGCTACTATTACAAGTGTGTTCTAAAAATAACAGCTAGCTACTACCTTAACCACAAACCTACCGCAATTCTGCTGGCTAAAATAATGAATATTTGACGCACAAGATTATATTAACGGATATGTGGCATCTGCGATGAAGCTCGCAGGTGACCCAAGGTAAAAGACACGGTGGCTCAAGCTCGGTTCAGTCTTCGGCACCCAACGCATGTTTTCACCTTTGTATGATCCTTCTAGCATGTGCACCTTCACCGACAGTGCTTGGGTTGGGTCACGATTGGTTTATTTGCTCAATTAGCTGGTGGGGATTTACAGTTGTTCAAATTGAACTTTGGTGTGATCACCCTGCTTCCCAAGAAGGAGGATGCATGTTGTATCGAGCAGTATAGGCCCATTTGTTTGCTCAATGTGAGTTTCAGATTTTTTACAAGTTGGTACGAATAGGGTGACCTCTATTCACTGTTCAAAATATCATCCGATATGCCGATTTATCGGCCGATTTATCTCTTATCGGGTGGTGACAGATAAGATAAATGAATATCGGCGGAGTTTATCATTCGGGCCATTTGATCGGTCTTACAAGCGATTTATCGGTCAATATGCCGATAAGTTGGTCGATATATCAATTTTTCATCACTGGAACATGTGATTAATGACATCCATCATAGAATTTATAGTATTATTGAACACAATATATCTATACATCATAATTTAGAAATTTGAGTGCCGATATGATATATTTTTAAAGCATATTTTAGATGTTTTAGTGCTATAATTAGGGATTTACAAGAAAAATGAACGATAAATAGTCGACCGATAAAATCGATTTATCGGCCGATAAGCCGGTATATCTCTTATCATGGGCCGACCGATAAGTTAACGAGAAGCGATATCGCGAGCATTGCCTCTATTGCTCAGCGGGTAATTAGATCAACTCAATCTGTTTTCCTTCCAGGGCGGAATATTTTGGAAGGAGTTGTTGTCCTTCATGAAACAATTCATGAGTTAAAGCACAAGAAATTAGATGGTGTGTTGCTGAAAATTGATTTTGAAAAATCCTATGATAAAGTCAACTTGTCTTTTCTTCAACAAACGCTTCGCATGAAAGGTTTCACAACTAAGTGGTGTGAATGGGTTGCGAGGTTTGTCCAAGGAGTAAGTGTAGGGATTAAAGTTAATGATGATATTGGTCATTACTTTCAAACATTAAAAGGGTTGCGTCAGGGTGATCCGCTGTCCCCTATTCTTTTCAATTTGGTCGCTGATATGTTAGCGATTATAATTGCTAGAGCTAAAGATGATCGCCAGGTTGGAAGTCTTGTTCCACATTTGGTGGAAGGTGGTGTGTCTATCTTGCAGTACGCTGATAACACAATTCTTTTTCTCGAACATGATATTGAGAAAGCGGTCAATATGAAGCTATTGTTAGCTATGTTTGAGCAATTATCCGGGCTAAAAATCAATTTTCATAAAAGTGAAATATTCTATTTTGGAAAGGCAATTGAGATGCAAGGGGTGTACAGACACATCTTTGGATGTGAGATAGGTAGTCTACCATTTAAGTATCTGGGTATTCCAATTCATTATCGTAAGCTATTAAATAAAGAATGGAAACAGATCGAGGATCGATTTGAACAGAAATTAAGTTCCTGGGTAGGAAAACTTCTCTCTTATGGAGATCGCATGGTGCTTATCAATTCGGTTCTAACTAGTTTACCGATGTTTTTTCTATCGTTCTTTGAGATACTTGTTGGGGTACGAAGGAGGTTAGATTTTTATAAATCTCGCTTTTTCTTGCAATATGATAAGTTTAAAAGAAGTATAGACTAACCAAGTGGAATATTTTTTGTCGTCCAATCAAGGTGTTCTTGGTATCAAGGTCCTTGACGTTAAGATTAAGTACTTTCTTAGAAAATGGCTATTTAAAATCTTAACTGAGGAGGGACTATGGCATGAGTTGCTACATAATAAATATATTTGTGGAAAACCTCTGGCTCAGGTTAAAGCCAAGCCAATAGATTCCCCATTCCAGAAGGGAATCATGAAGGTAAAGAGTAAGTTCTTCCCACATATTTCATGTTCCATTGGAGATGGACAGAGTGTGAGATTTTTGGAAGGCACTTGGTTAGTTCAAACCCCTCTAGCAGCTCAATATCCATTGCTTTAGAACATTGTTTCTTATAAGAATGTTCTTGTAGCACATGTAATTCCACATGATCATCCTAATTCACATTCATGAGGCCGCTCCATGGTGATAAATGGGAGGCATGGTTATATCTTGTTGAGAGTTTGATGGTTGTATCTATGACAAATGAGCATGATAGGTTCCAATGGAAACTGATAGCGTCGGGTGTGTTTTCCATTAAATCTATGTACGATGATCTATTGAATGGTCACACTAGATTCCTGCGTAAGTACTTGTGAAAATTAAAGGTTCCACTTAAAATCAAGATCTTCATGTGGTTTTTGCTTCGAAAAGAACTTCTCACAAAGGATAATTTAAAAACGAAAGTGCATAGGCTATACGAAATGTATTTTTTGTGTTGAAGAGGAGACTGCGGATCATCTATTTGTTTCATGTTGTTTTGCTAGGAAAATATAGAGAACGGTACATTTTACTTTTAGTATTACTCCACCTTATTATGTTACTAATTTGTTTGGGAATTGGTTGAATGGGGTGGGTAAAGAAACTAAAGCTAGTATACCTTGGGTTTTCACCCTGAAGATAATCCTCGCTCTCAAAACAATGTCTCCAACAAGAACACTGTCAGGCACAACCAATTAAGGCCAGACCTTGGATTTTTCACCCTGAAAGGTAGGACTTCGAACTTCACCTGTGTTATCGCCCCTGCTTACATAATGCTGACACGATTCCCGAAACTCTAAGCCAATTCCTCATCGGCCCAGAGGATCCAATAACCATTGCTAGTCCTCCAATCTCAGCTTTCATGTCATTCTCCGCCTCTGACTTCACCATGGATTTGTCCATGATGACAACAGAAGCAGAGCTTCGCGCCACTCCACGTGTTGCGACCGAATCCCACCCGATCTAGCAATCTCTAGGCATAAACGTCCATGCGAGATCGCCGGCGGAGCCTTCCGGAACTCGAAACTTCGGCCAGATCGAGGAGAACAGGCGTCAGACAGATCTCCGCCCTTGCGCGAGTTGGAACCCTAGGACCGCCACCAATATAGAACTCACCAGCAGCCCCCCATGCTGCCGGCCAGAGAAGCAAAGGAGTCGGTTGAAGAAGCCACTCTGAATTCCATCCAATGGAAGCCGGCCAACCAGTTCGGACCGAAAGGTTCAGATCGAAGACTTGTCGTCACCGCCGAGAGGGTCCTCAAGGAGCCTCACTTCCTCCTCCAACTGGCCACCCCGGCTAAAGCCGCCATCAGGCGGGACGACATCGGAGAACAAGAAGAACCGTACACGGTTGCGGATAGGCATCGGCCATCTCCCGCAGCACATGCCATATGGTTGGGCCAACTGGCAGGCTAGGCCCATCGTGGCCAGAACGCATCTTGAACGGCACACCTCCGTTGCCAGAACGGCCGCCGAGGCGCACCGCCTTCTCCTCGCGCCTTCCCGCTTAAGGCCTCCGGGCCTGCCAGTCGTGCCATCATTGCCCTCCGCCTGGGCTCGACCTACTCCCATTAGGCGTCGCCGAGAGCACCCAACCTGCGCGCCGTCAAAGGACGGGACGGGTGCCGCCACCGCAGCCGTAGATGCCGGCAGCAACGACGGTCGGTGCTCACCTGTTTCGTGCGCTAGGGTTTCGGTGGTAGGGGTGCCTCCGGAACCACTCGGGAGAGGAGCGGATCGGGGGATGACTTAAACCTTTATTCGGCGAGGTCGTGGTGTGCTCAGTAGTCTGTTTAACAACGCGTTAGCTTGGATGAACCCACTCAAATATGATTCATCCGATTAGTGTGTGTTCTCCTCTTGCAATAGGTGTTTCTAAACATGTAAGGAAATTTTCTTTAAAAAAACATTGAGAAGAATTGCCCGCTAATGTGTTAGTTGAGAATATGATAGAAAAACCCGGAAATAAATGGTGAATACTCAAAAAGTTTGTGATATTTCATATGGGACTTATTTCATTTCTTCCAAAATTAAAGCACTAGTAAAATCAGCAAATTCGAATGGTACATCATGCATGGACATTTCATGTGGACAAGCACACGCAGTTTTACTCTTGGCTATCCTCGACCGGGGACACTGAAGTGTCATCATCCTTGACAGCCAAGAAAACCAATAGAGCGAGCAAGGGGTAGCTGGCAGTCATAAGCCCCCAATTTACAATCAGCTGGGATATCAACGATGTCTTGTGTATGTCGATCTGCCATGCAACAGCCGCCCCTGCACTCTGCACCCCATTGTAGAACCCGATATACCTACAAAAGAAATAAAGATATATGATTCACATGAAGATAGCTCTAAACTGAATAAGTTGTTTGTGTTATTTAGTATCAAAGATAACAAGCTATCTTCACAAGGACGAACATGAATATCTGAATGATGAACCACGTGATGACTGAGTAGAAAAAAGAATTGATACGCACCTACTGAGGACATGTGAGTCGTCGGAGAGCAAGGCAATGATCCAATAGACAAGGGTCTGGAACATGGCATCCAATAGCCCATAGGCGCAGAAGAGCAAAAACGGGCCAGCATAGCGACCTCCATCCTTGAAATCAATTAGGTCTTCATTCCACTTTCCATCCTTGTACCTGAGTTGGTTGGCAAGACCTCCTCCCCAAATTGCCGTGCCTAGTGTGGCAACGGCAATGATCGCAACCATGCCCCTCTTCCTGCTTCCATCGTCACGGATGATCTTGCTAGGTGGCATGACGAGGAGGGTGAGAACAGCGCCGAGAAGCATGAAGACCATGAACGCGATATATGTGCTGTCACTGACGCTAACTGCAACATCACTACCACGGTGGTAGTTCAAGGAAAACGGGAAGAGGCCGCCAAGGACGCCTCCTAGGTTGTAGAGGAACCAAAAGAGAGATATATAGCTGCCGCGGCGGTTTGGGGGTGGGTAGGAGGTGATGATGGCTCCCTGGGCAGCCCAAAGGAGGCCTGCACCAGCACCAAGGATGGCTCCGGCTATTGTCACGAGGAAGGCCATGGATGGGTGATGGTTGTAGTAGAGGAAGGATGCGGCATAGAGAGGATAGGCGAGGGCGCCTAGGAGGAGGGTGGTACGTGGGCCCAAGAGGTTGTATGCCGCGCCACCAAGGATGCCAAAGACGGCAAAGCAGGAATAGAGGGCGGTGTTAGCATTGTCGGCAATGGTGTGATCAAGCTGGCCGCCACCGCCAATGCCGGAGAGTGCGTTGAACATACCAGGGCAACAGAAGCAGACAAGCCCGATTATGGACACCTGCCACAACGGGGAGTTGGATCGGAGGAGCCCACGTTTCGCTGGCGGCGGCCGCTCCCCAACCTCCATGGTCACAACCATATCAGACGACATCTCTTTATCTTGGAGATAAAAGGTTACGCACAGTTAGAACTGAATACTACAACGTTGGTGCATGGACTTGAGAAAGCAGGTGTCTATATATAGAGAGCGGGAGAGAAGCATGTAGGTACGCAAACAGAATGAAACAACGAGATAAAGATGAAAAGTACGTATTATACAATTCATGAAAGAATCCAGTGCAAACTAGCAGCCCCCTTGTCTTCTCTTTAATTAATACTTCAAATTTTGACAAAATGCATGCATACAACAAAACAGAAAAAAAAAACAAAACAAGCGCGGTGTGAACAAGCTCGGGTCAAAAACACCATCACAAATTTTATATTACTCCTATATCCTGGCCATGGGACACTAAGAGCATGTCTAACAGGACCCGTAAACTTTCGCCCTCTAAATCGCGTGTAGAGGGCCCTGTATAGGAAATCTAGGAAAATCCGTGCTCAGTTTTTCAAGTTCGTCTAGCAGTTCCCCTATATCCGCCCCGTATGTTTAAATTCGAACTACGCGGGAGAGAAGATAAAACTCGATTTCATTCATTTCTCAGATCACCATTGGTACAAGAACTGCTCGAACATGAAATCTAACCTAAATCTAGTCGAGGAAGACGACGGGGCCGGAAGCCTCCATCGCCTTGAAGGCCTCGACGTCGGCGACGGCCTTCGCCTCCTCCTCCGCTTCCGCCCGCGCCCGCGCCCGCGCCTCTGCTTCCTGCTTCGAAAGCTCGAGCGCCGCCGCGAAGGCGGCCTCCTCCTCCTCCTCTGTCGCCGGTAAGGCCTCCTCCTGCGCTGTCGCCGCGCTTCCTCCTCCGCTGCCGCTAGCGCCGTCGCCGCCGCGCTTGCACTGCTGCAGCAGCTCCCTCTCCGCGAGCCATTTCTCGAATTTGCGGCCGCACATCGGCCGCGGCGGCGGGTCGACGCTGTAGTATCTCCCTCCCGGGGCGTAGTCCTTCAGCGTGTCCGGCATGGCCTGCGGCCACGCCACGTACTTCCAGACGCTGCGGCGGCTCCCTGCAACGGAGTGTTTGCAGTGGAGCCGCCACGCCTCCTCGAGCGTCTCCGGCTCGCGGCGGCGCTTGGAGCGGGCGGTGGAGGAGCCTGAGGCGTCGGGGGAGCTCATTGCGGTGGAGGAGCTTCGAATGCGGCGGCGGCGCGTGAGTAATTTCTCGCCGGAGCTGCGAATGCGGCGGCGGCGCGCGGCGGAGCTAGGGTTGCGGGTGGGGGGTTGGACCCCCACCCCAACCCTCACCCTCTATATGTACGGGGCGGAGGGGGCGGTGGAGCAGGCCCCGTAAAATTTTGTTACGGGCCAGGCGGCATACGGGGCCTGCTAGACGGCCGTTTTGGCACGCGCCCCGTATGCCGCCGGAATTTTACGGGGCGCTCGCGTGATACGGGGCCTGTTAGACTTGCTCTAATAAATTTAATAGTCTCATTTTCAACGAAGGGCCCAGCTTTAGGGAAATCTGCTTTGAATCACCGGTGTAGATGCACTCACTACGCAAAAAATAAATGCATTTAAAAATGCTCAAAAAGAACTTTCGGGTGTATGTCCAGACATTTTATGTTGGCACGCATAGTTTCCTGAGAAAAGAGACATGTTTTGTGCGCTTGAGAAATTTTCATTCCTTCAAAATGACCGTTCACGACATTTTCTACAAAAGGGTATAAAATGTCCTTTTTAGCAAAACTTTGTGTGCAGATCGTAGAATGTACAGATGAAAACCAGAAATGTAATTTACAGAAACTTATTTGAAATGTATTTTTCATAACGTGGCTGCATGTAAATCTATGAGTCAAGATTTCGTGTCCCCGGATATATGACATCTGTCGCAGGTACGATGTACACGAGTCAAATTCAAGGGCCCCCAACGAGGATGAATTACTCGATGCAACTGTAGCTCGAAAGCGTCTGCCGGTTGTTATCCTTCTGGTGTTATTAATTGCTGCCTAAGCAGATCGACCTACGTACGGTCCGTTCGTCATTTCAAACTAATGAATTGTACGTCCGTACGTACGTTCTCCAACTAATTGTTCCTCCTACCTGGCTGCTTTGGTGTTGGTCCTCCAATACAGACTTTGAACAAGGCCATGAACTTGCAAGAAACTTACACTGACCAACCTCTCCATTCTCCATATTACCCACGAACAGAACACTGCATGCATCGATGAGACGTCACCTTGATGGCAGCGATGGCCTGAATCTGATCTGTCGCTGACACTTACTCCCAAAGTTCAACTCTACAACATTCTATCATTTTATCCATGTTAAAGTAGCTATGGCTTCTCCGGCTCGTTGACCTAAAAGGACATAATCAACGCCGGATGGAGCATGCAGGTCGGAAGGTTCGTAATAAGTGTGACATCCTACGTTGGCCTCAACGCAGGGCTCCTGCGAGTCTGCGACCAAACCAATCACCTTACTTTTGTATCCCGCGGGCATGTTTGGCAGCCATGCAGCCTACCAAACACGCCAGTACTAACTAGGCAATGAAGAACACTACGTCTAGGACGTCCTAAATTTGGCTTAACCATAGGCTATTAGCCAAATTTTATATTATTCTAACCATAACTCACACACATGCATGCACTAAATGACGAAATTGGTGATGTCATCTCGTATTAATTTTGAAATTCGAAAATTCAAAATGTTTTATAGCCCAAACTTTTAATCTGATTCATGATCCGTTTTCACCGTGGGACTAGTCGCGTCGAGATCTTCGAAACTAGATCCCATGTTGATATGTTGATAAGCCGTGCGGCTAGAGGACTTTTCCTAATAGTGCATATAAGTATTGAGCGACGGATGCCGGTGATAGTTCCAGGGTATGTCCCCGAGCATGTCGGGCGAGTTCTCGCGGAGCCTTCCACACGCTTTGTGTTCAGAAGATATGTCATGTGATTATTCAGTTTCTATGCAATTTAGAGATGATATTTCCGCTAGACTTCTTTACTCCGAGTCTCCGATGGCACATCTCGTTGTGCATCTCGTGAACGCGGCTCTTTTGGATGGACCGGTGCAGTTTCATTAGCAGTTTTGTATTGACAGAGAGTTAAGGTATATTCAAAACAAAACTCGACAACGTACTATACCGATGAAGTTACCACTATGCATAAGCAGGTCTCTTGGTACAATGTCGATGAGCCCAAGCATGACCCCAAGCTCCTCCTCTTCCAATATCCCTGTGGCAAGGCAGGTGGCAGAGAAAAATATAACTTGACCAAGAAAGAGAAAAATTGCATAATGCTCTATGTGCTTATGAACATGAAGGAAGTGGTTGATTTCATCTAGTAAAATGGTGAACAAACTATTTTGCAACTAGTAACTCGGTTTTGGTCCAATACGTATTTTCTCCTTTTAGACAATTCACGGATGAAAAGTGGTCGGGAGCGGAGGATCCATCTGTCGCGGAGATGGACACTCTTCTGAAACAGTGTGCTCCCGGAAAGAAAAAAAATTGGGTCTTGGTTTAGGATAAAAGTAATTTCTAACTTGTCCCTCTTACCTTGCAATCTGTGACTTGTTCCTTTTATTACACGTAACTAATGCAAAACACAATTTGGAATGTACCTATAGGGAGCTGATCCCAATGTTGAGATGATGGATAAGTTGACATGTGTTTCCCAAGGTTTTAACCGTAGCGTCATGTAGTCTGAGAACTATGAAGTGAATGGGCATCGGCTCCATACAGAGGATCACCAGAAGAGTCGGCCGAATAGAAAAACCGTAAATACTGGGGTCTTCACAAGAGGAGACAGAGGAGGCAATGGAGCTGATTCCGTAGACTACTACGGAAGGTTAGAGAACGTATACAAGCTGACATACAATCATACCAATGTAGAACTCAATCTCGATGTGTTCAAATGCCACTGGTTCGACCGTGTCGATGGATATAAAACTACCCCTTCCATTCAGTTAGTTGGATTTAGCCCTTCAACCACCTATAGAGAAGCCAATGTCTTTATTGTGGCTCACCAAGCCAGGAAAGTTTATTATTTTCCCTACCCATGCCAGAAAGAGGGACTCAAGAGTTGGAAAGTTGTGTCCGGGTACCGCCACATGGTAAGCTACCCATGCATGCCCTCCACCGACGATTACATCAACATTGACCATAAACATATGTGGTAATTTTCTATCAAGAGTAAGACGACTTCAGGGACTTTGACTTACAAACGGGTGGTCTTGAGGACCTCGAGAACGATGCAGTAACTCATGGTGACATAGACATACTCACCAAGTACATGCGAACAATGGCGACGATAATAAGCCTCCCCCGTTTGATGAGCCTCCAAATTACTACTCACGCGATATTGATAGTGATAGTGATAGTGAGAATAAGAACCTACTTAATTATGAGAGTGATGATTTCAGGTAATGGTCTTTTATGTCTTTATACTTAGCATTTGTCGTTTCAACATGCCTATTAATTACAGTACGTCTTTATGCTTACTGTCTATATTTTATTATGACGACCGGGTAAATATTTTTTTCAGAAGTTCAAATTCCTCACCTTCGACCCTCATCTCAGCTCAATGTTGATCTCTTCAGGAAAAATGTTATGTCCATCAAGGGACCAATTGGATTTGAGTGCCAAAATTCGTACGAAGTTTGAATAATGCTACCTTTATAAAAAAAATGCTTCGTTTTACATGACTTATTCAAGATGAGCAATCGATGCGGATGCTGCCAGGGCAAGATAAAATTCACTCAAGATGAGCAATCCATGCGGATGAGCCAGGAGGTTCAGACGTGAGACACGTGTGACCGGATCACTCAAAACAAGGTCGACCGATACAGCGCAAGGCGGAACGGCACTCGCAACAACACCGCAGTAGTGCGTCAATATGTCTTGAAATATGAGCGTGAGACTTGCGTGGCCACTCCGACAAGGAAATCGAGCCCTATGTAGCTCCCGGGAAAGACTTTACGGTGTGCCCTCCAAAAGGACATTTTTCTTCATAAGAGGAACATTTCTATTTTTCATGAATGAGTAACTAAATACTCAAGTCAGTGAGACAACAAGCTAACATACACATAGGATTCATTCACGTTAGCGAGGCGCTTATCATTCACGTTAGCGACGCGCTTATCATTCACGTTAGCGAGACGCTTGTCTATTCACCACACAATCCCCAAGTATGGCTCCCGAAGGATTACAGCAGGAAGAACTGCGAATAGAGGAGCTCGCGGATCTTGTAGTAGTCCGCGCACAGCGGGCCCTCGATAACAATCTGCTGGGAACCCGTGCTCCCCTGCAATGATCAATCACAAGTGTCATCCACATACCAGCATAAATTGCACACTAACTCAAAAAACATGCTTGGTCTACAGTTTCTTAAAGTTCCTGCTTATATATGTATGGTGCTTCAAGTGGCTGGTTGGTTACCTTTTGGTTGGAATCGCCGATCTTGCGCACCGTGATGTACTCACCGCACCTGAGGGCTCCCCCGGCAAACTCGACCTAAATGGCACCGTGATGTCTTATCAGCACTAGATTTCACTAGTTGCAGAGTACATGACCAGAGATACCGGTCTGATGCACATGCTAAAACCAAAACATCAAGGACAGGATGACTGAGGTAGGAAATGTCAGTAAATCCATCGAAAACAGAGGCCTACCTGTAAGCCTTTGTTTGCTAGGAACTGCTTGAAATCGGCCAGTTTCAGGTCACCCACGAGAACGGACTTGTGGGGTGACGGGGTTGATGAGGGCGGTAGCAAGGTAAGCTTCTCGTCCACTTTACCGACTTCTGCATCAACCCACGCAATTTCATGCTCACCCAGCTGCGGACAGTGGTAGTGTCAGAGCCAGTGCTTAGGTAAAAACTCTTGGTGGAGTAAAAACTCAAATTTTGATCATGGGATAATCTCCACATCATGATTTCTTCAGTATCAGCAAAGAGATAAAGTTAACACCAAGGGAATCAAATATGACTCATACCTTCTTAGAAATGACATTGCTCATCAACTTCTCTGAAAGTTGCACCTGAAGATTCATAACAGCACAGAAATTGCAAAATTAGCAAGTGTGTGTATATAAATATATGATTGGTTGCAAAGTTATATTAGCCTCCTTGCATAAGTAATCAATGGTATATACAAAAAGTTGTTGATGGTGCAAGGGACTTCGGTAATTGGCATTGACTATTATTCACTAATATAGAATATCGTGATGGTGGGTGCAGTGTCTTCAGATATAAGAGTTAATACACCAGAATCTGAGGGTGGCCTTACTTTTCTGATCTCCTAAGTAGAGCTCTCCTACAAAAGAGTTCCAGTTAACCAACTAACCTTGTAAGCACACAAATCTGATGTTACATCAATCGTTTCGTCTATCTGAGGAGCATAAACATGCAAGTCAGAGTTCTTTGCACAATGCATCTTTAAATGTTCAGTAGCTTCTGCCGATCCATGCACCAAAACCTGAAATATGAGAAGAGATTAAGGATGTGCTACAGGTTTCCACATACAGCACAAGTATTGACCACAAGCTCTGCAACTGCAGTTCACTGATCACACATGGTAGATCAAAACAAGAATAATCAGACTAATTATCTACACAAAGTCTATCGTGGCATTTGCACCTTCAAGTGGATAAGTATGCACATGCCAGATTCACATGATCTAACTAGCTTCTGCTTTAATATGCAATTTCTTCAGAACATAGGCTTGGAGAAAATTCTGAACTACTCCCTCCGTTCCATATTAGATGACTCTCAAATAGATGTATCTAGTGCTAAAATATGTCTAGATACATCTATGTAGGAGTCATCTAATTTGGAACGGAGGGAGTAGTATCAATAACTATGAAAAGGATAAAAAACACGAACAGAGATACCCAAAAGGGAGCAAATAAGTCAAAACTTTAAATCAAAGCCAGGCATATACCATAAGATACAATATTCAAGCTAACGGCACGTACAAGTTTCAGTGGGGCCACATGAGAAATAACTGATTTTACAGAACGACCATCAGACCGACCCTCAAAGTCCATATATGCCAATGAGCACTTCACTTGCACCTGAAAAATGCCAAATATGCCTAAACAGATGTAGAAGTTCAATCTGGATAAACTTACAGCCATCACTCTGATATGCAGAAAAGAACTTACAGTCATCTCATTTGAAATAACTTTTGACGGTGCCGAATCAAGAAGCAGGCGTGCTGTGCCCTCGTCAAGCTTACCGTCCATACCATCTCCAGCACCCTGAAAGAAAACATGCCTTAATAACCTTGAGTATATGTAAAAATGTAAGACTACTTCGCCTTAAGTAAAAACAAATGAGCACACTGAAGATGTCAAGGAAGTTCCATCAGTTTTCCACTTGTCAATTAAAGCTTCTTGCAGTTTTCAATAAGCTTCGTGTAACAATGGAGATAACACATACTGTGTGGACAAAAGGGGTGCATAAGAAAACTTACGAGCATCAAATTATTATCCATTTCATCTTGTTTCATCATATAATCATCAGGATTGATAACCTCGCCAAAGTCATCCCAGTCAGCAGTATTTTCGAAAAAAGGAAACATTGGAGCAACGCTGGTCGCCGGAGGGACAAATCCATCAATTAGAATATCCACATTCCCGCCAACATGTGAGCCAGCTGATGAACCAGAAAGTAACAAAAAAAACAATTAACTATATACAACATGTTACATCAGAATCGGATAGTACAAGACTTTAAAAATACGCTCAGTTTCGGGAATAGATGGAACAACAGATATGTTACCATCGGTTTACTTTTTTTAGCATAGTAAACAAGAGTGAACTATATCATGTCAACAAACAAAACAATCAGAGAAGGAACATGAGTAGAATAGTACAAACAGAGTCTAAGACAGTCTTCAGAAGTAGAACTTGTAATCAGGAGACACATAATATTTAGACTGTACAATGCTATAGCAAATGTGACAGGATCACATAAAACAGCTGATGTAAGTTCTGCAAAAATGTGTAGCCTGTCTCTATACCGTTGGCTGATTTACGAGACGAGCTTGCATCAACAGCCAGGGGATCAGAAGCCTTTGCATTTGATCCATGAGAAGCCTTTAGGTCCTCCTCCTTGCTGAGGCTGGCCTTTAGCACTTCTTCCTTTTTTATCCGTTCTTGTTCCTCTTCATAAGCTTTCAGCTCATCACCAACTAAAGGAATTCGCTTGCTCATAGTAACCTTTACAGCTTTGGGGGGTGGATCCACTTGAAGCATGCGAGCAAGTGTCCCAAACTGCAAGAGGAATATTTTGTAATCAGAAATTTGTAATTACATATACATGCAATGCTATATAGAATAATGCTACTGAATAAAATCAAGGAAGACATCTGATCACTCTTTTCAGTAAAATATATATGGAATCTGGAGGCAGAGATAATGGTAAATTTCATGGAAGTGAGGCTCTATAAACTTCTTCTTTTTTCACCAGTAATAAAAGATCCATTCAGCAAGTTATTCATTAAGCACATCTGACTCATCCTCTTTTCAGTTCTAAACGGCAAAGATAGATCTGTTAAAAATATATGTGTACAAGTTTTCTAGACATACAATTTCTTTATACCTCCAAAGTTATATCTTTTTATATTTGAAATCATTTATACTTTGAACTCCAAAGTTCCTAGGAAAATATATTTTAAGGTGGCAAGTTAATGAAAATACGTAAAGATTGACGAAAAGCATGACACATTTAGAGAGGTTGCACAGATGGATGCACCTGTCCCTTCTCGGTAAACAGCACTAGATTTTTTGCTTCATTTGCCATCTCAACAAATAAGTCATGAGAAAAGCCAACTTCCAGACTTGCCATGGACGCTAGAACCACCTGTTAAATATTTGTTAACTCCAAGGTAGAAAGTATGGTAGACATATTATATATATTTGTTTTTTTTTTGCGAATTATATTATATATATTTGTTACTCTAACCTTTGGAGCATCTCCCAATTTCTCCAACTCTTCTTTGTTAATTATCAGTGAGACATATCTGCAACATTGGAAGGACAAAAGTTATTAAAATAAAAAAATAATCACATGAACAGTTGTGCATAAACCTAGAAAACATATTTTCAATGACTCTGATAATAGTATTGTAAGAACAGATCAACTCGCAAGTGACCATATATGTGTGACTCCACTAGGAGCCATTAAGGAGAAGCATGTTCATCATGGCAAATGCTATACCTTAATAAAAAAGCATTATCTCTAGTGTGCTCAAAAGACTTTGAGATTGAATCACTCATCCACTCAAGAAAACTCTTGACAAAATCAACAGTACTCGTAGAAACATTTGTCAGAAAATAGATAGGATAGCCCAAATGTCGCTGAGCCCAGTACTGCAATGCATGAAGATAATAGGTTAGCATATCATTATCGTGACAGGATAAAGAATAGAGTGATAATAAACTCCCATTTTCACCTGCTCAAGTATTAGAAGAAGTTCTAGCACTCTACCAGCTGTATCAACAGGCAGTAACACACTACCACCACTTGATAGAACTTTCACCATTGAATCTGCATAAAACAGGGTGACACTTCAACCAGGAGATTTTGACACATAATGCAAGTAAAATAACCTGCAAACAAGTAATGATTTGGTAGCTAGTCCAGTGCTATACCAATGAAATCTTGATCCTGCTGTCTTTTGTACACCTGATTGTTCAAGGCATTGTAAGCATCAGTAATCAAAACAGCTGGCCGTACAAAAGATCCAAGGGCGGTACCATTCAAATGCCTGAAAAGGGACACTGTGGTAGTTAGTTATAAGATAAAAGAGTATACAATCTGCAAAGGAAAACACAACAGAGGATCTAACCTCTCTTTTCGGTGGTTGAAGTCAACAGCATAGATGACATCCTCCCCATCTTTTGTTATCTTCCATATTGTACCCCCCAAAAGATGACCAGATACATGCGGCGTAATAACTATTCCTTCACCTTTACCTGCCAATGAATGGTTATTCAGGGAATACGATTAAGCATACCAAAATGGTGCACGTCGACATGATCTCACTGACCATTAAGAAGGTGATTTTGTTGGTATTTCAGCCTGACAACATTCTGGAATGCAGCATCGATATCATCCAAAGTAAACAAGTCAAAGTCTGCAACTTGCTGCGGAAGAGACATTAAAATTTGGTAAGAGTCCTCCGTGAATGATGATCAGCAACAAATAGAAATGCAGGCCAATGTTTATTTGGTCCCACGCAAGCACACGAGGAGGATATGTAAACTGGTAATGCAAATGGTCAAGAGCAGTACACGTAGTTACAAATTACAACAATGGGAGCTAAGGAAGCTTACCCATCGAGATAGAAAATAATCATACATGGTGAGAAGGCCAAGTCTAAACACAGGTTCCGTCGCATATACTGGTGCAGATAATCCAAGATGTTTCATAGCATAGGGCAACGCTCCTAGATGCATCATGTCAGGATGAGACAGAAGAACAGCATCTATTGTTGGCGCAACCCTGAAACATACAATACATTCTTATCTGCATAAGTCAGAAATATATGTTTTGCCTAAAATAAGCATAGTGATGCCATATATGAAGAAACATTAAGTCAACCTTCACTCAATAAAATTGTACGGGGCTTTTAGGAAGAAACATGTCGAACTTCTGTATAAAAATCGTGCAGCACAAATAATCTAGCAACAAAGTTTGCCATCTATGGATTTTCCGGAAAGTAATTCCACTTGACTGCGAAGCTGAATACATAAAAATAACGAAACAGTTGCTACAAGACAAGGACGCGAACAGAATGAATTTCTCGGATCAGGAAAATGAGGTATAACAGCCTGAGAGTACAGGCAAGAGGTTATCTGTTATTAGTCAGCACACTTAAAGACGACAAGGAAATTTTCCATTTAATTGCCTGAAGGTACAGAGCTATCTGGCATGTATTTGCAGTTTCGCACCCTCTTACAGGAAGCACACCAAAGCTACAGAGCGCACAAACTACCCACATGCTATGGCAGATTGGGTGAGATTTCCGGCAAACAAGCTCATACGCGACAACAGTGAGTGAGATGGTACTCCCAAGATATGGGTGCATATGCTCGCGTCCTCATTCGTGCACATGAATGTAAACTCCCACGCACCGGGAGACCTAAATCGTGGTTCTTCAACTATAATCATTGCAGCAAATTAACAAGAACCAGCAGGGCACCATAGACCCAGCGTGCTAACCCTTTCAAGCGAGCAGGCGCCCAGCATCCTTTCTACCCCCCCACCGTTGCAGGCAATTGACCGAGCAGCTGGCGAGCACGGCTGCACAGAATGCCTCGCCCTAGCGGTCGCAATTCGTCGAGCAGGTAGCGTTCGTCGGGCGCTGCGACTGGTGGAATCGCGAGCACGTGCGCGCGCTAGCATCTGTATCTTGCGAGGGGGGCGCAGTGGGTACCTTGCGAGGGGCTGGAGGAGGGCGGTGTCGCAGTGGTCGGTCCAGCCGCAGTCGAGGAGGAAGCGGAAGCCGTCGACGGCGAGCAGGTAGCAGAGGGGGCCCTCCCCGTATGCGCCGCTCAGCGGCGTCACCTGCACCGACGTCCCCATCTGTTCCCGCTTCGCCGGCGGCGGCGGGAGGCGGCGCGACGGCAAGGTGGAGTTCGGGCGGGTTCAGTTGAAGTTTTTTTTTTTTTGACGGGAGGTTCAGTTAAAGTTAGGAACCAGCCCAGGTGCCCGAGAAGGAGGGGCTGTGTCCTGTGGGAGTGGAACTGAGCCGGGCCGGACTTCTAGGCTGGGCCTGGTGTTTCGGCCCATATGGATCGACCAAATTTTTTTTAGCTCAAATATGGCTGGATGAATTGCTGCTACCACTCCCATCGTCCATCGAGCGGAGCCGCCGACGCCGACGCAGCTCGCGGCCCGCCCCTCCCCGCTGCCGCTCACACTCGCGGCCCGCCCCTCCGCCCAGTAGGACCGCCGCCGACGAGCCTCCGCTCCAGCCGTCCGACGACTCCAGCCTCGAGCCAATCCCGCCGCCGACCTCTAGCCCGCCTCTAGACCTTCAGCTCCGCCCCGCCGTCGCGCCAGTCCGCAGGTAGCCGAGCTCCGTCGCCTCATCACCCGCAGGTAATCTCGGCTCTGCTCCCATCCTCAATTGCCGGCTAATCTTCCACACGGATTAGTTCACGCGCGGGTGTGGTCGACGAATTGCGCCATGCGCACCACCTACTCGGTCAATTGCTTATGGCGCTAGCTTATGCACAAAGCTTCCACTTCCCGGATTCAACACTTTGGGCATCTTCTGAGAACACATCCGACCACAGCCCCATTCTCCTGCCTGCTTCCACTTCCGTCCTGAAGCCGTCGCTGGCCTTCCGCTTTGGTAATCATCTTCTCCGCTCTCACGAGTTTTTGGATCGGTTGGCCGAGTCTGGAATCAGTTTGGCGATCCCTCCCTACAGGGCTTTCGCCCTAGGTTGAAACGAGTAGAGCTATGGCTAAAGCCCTTCAGCAGGGAGGCACGTTGGCCTCCAACGAACCATTACTTGCTAAGCCCAAATTCATATACGATGACCCTTTTTTGCGTCTCTTTATCTGCTTATAGATTCTAGGATGGTTCTGTTCTACAATTTAGGACGTAATTGTTATGCTTGTGATGGTTGACACTTGACAGAACCGTTGAATCCTATATCTTTCAGTCTTAGGTTGACCCCATTGTCCTGTCTGCTTCCACTTCTGTCCCGAAGCTGTTGCTGACCTTCCGCTTTAGTAATCATCTTCTCCACTCTCCCGAGTTTTTGGATTCGGTCGGCCGACTCTGGAATAGTTTGGCCAACAGTATATTATTTTACTTGCCTTTCTGCAGAACAATATATTCTTTTCTGACCTAGTAGCTAGTATGATTTATTAACACGGAACACTGTTTCATTCAGTCTGAGGTTGACCGGGAGCGGAAGGGAAGCATGGGTAACGCTAGCGCCGCACTACGTGCCTTAAGAAGTCAAGCACAAGTTGAGCCGGCTGAAACTCTCGCTGTGAACTTGGTCCTAAACTCCCCAGCCCCAGCGGTGACCAGCCTGCGTGGAGTATCAACCTCTCACGCCCGCGCGCGTACCTCACCCATTGATGTGGAAGCTCTGGAAGATGGAGCACCAGTCGTACCAGCTTCACAAGTGCCTGCTCTGGTACGTTGCTTAAATTTGAACAAACATGTTATTGTGTGTAATTGAGCTTATGTCGTTAGGTCCAATGTGATGTTTAAGACGTATGGCATATATAGGTTTTTTAACTTATGCTTCTGAGGCACTCCAGCGTTTTGTATTAAGCAAGTGTATTATAAGTTGGTCATAACACTGAAACGATGTAAATATTTCTGGCTGAATCATCTTTTTGCAGAGGAGGAGTCGAAGAACTAGGAGACCAGCTGTGGCAGTAGTTGATGAACATGTCCGTGCTACCCGTCGAGGTTAGTTTGTTGCTAAAAAAAAGGGCTTCTAGATTACAGAAATTCGTTGTCAAATTCTTCATTAGTCAATTATGATCTGCCTTAATAAGTTACTAGATTCATCTGTAACTGTTCAATTCATACATCACACACATAATTCTGAGCCATTACCTATATCATGCTGCAAAGATGACTGGCTCTCTAGTGGCATCAGACATTCAAGCTATGCTGAAAATTGAGCTTGTGACTTCTTTTTGCTAATTTCCTAGATAATAATTCTTGCTATAAGGTGATACATATATATTGATGCTGACTCTGGAAACCACAACGGGAGATGTAAATATTATTGTCAATATGATATCTGACTATACTTTTTCCTGTCATTTAAGCTTCTTTACCTGGTGCATAATTTATTCAGTCAGGAGTGTTTCATGATTATAATGTGATAGTCCTTTCTCATAACACAGGCTACAAGCGTCGAAGAGTTGCAGCTGTAACAAATATCGCTGAAGAAACAGGAGAAGGGTCCAGGTTGCAGGTATTTGATTTTAGAACTTTGGTGGGAGTTGACTCTCTTAGCCATAAGGTCCATTTTCATTACTGTTTTACCTATTACTTGTTTCTCTGCTTCGTCCTCTTGTGTAAAATAGCAGCTGGTATCTAGTGCATGATGCTTCCCTTTAGTCCATCATATAGATTTTGCGGTTATGTTGTCCTTTCAGTGGACTAAGGGGGTAACAATATCGGTTTAAACTGAAAGCATTTTTCTTGGTCTTTTCAAGTCACAGAAAACACTCACACTCGTAGTTTGTGATGATGTCATATAGATACTTGATACTCCCTAAACTGCAAGTAGTAGAAGCCAGCAGTTAAGATTCTTGGTTGTCATTGACAATTTCACAATCCCTAAACTGCAAGTAGTAGAATTTTTCCTTTCGTTATGTAGGTGCCGTGTACCAACATGTTTATTGCATTCCTTACATTAGGCGACATTTCCACCTGAAAAAGCTAGTGATTAAATCGTCCTTGTATCCAGCAGCTCATAGTAACATGTTGCCTTGTGATATTTGCTAAACTCTGGTGACATGTTCCTGCGAAGGTGTCTCCAAAGGAACCAGTCTTTACCTGCCCAGTGTGTTGGGACAAGATGGACGAGCCCGCGACAACGATCTGTGGCCATATCTTCTGCACGAACTGCATCAAGCAAGCCATACAGGTCCAAAAGAAGTGCCCCACTTGCCGAAAGAAGCTCAGGACAGACGGTTTCCATCGGATTTACCTTCCCGACAAGGCTAGTTAAGGTGAGCCCCTCTAGCTGTATCAACACCGGTTACATTGAATCCGGATTTGTTTGATGCGTCCAATGAACTTGTAGCGGCATCTGACTTTGAAATGTGCTATCAGGACAGGGTCACAAGTCCTCTCTGGGAGAAGAGTGAATATTCTACTTAGGAGCATTGTTAACCATCATCACCATGGAAATGTATCGTAGGAGTTTTCATCATCCCGGTAAATGTACAGGTAGCATCTCTACAAACTCTAATCGGGCAGGGATCCCTGGCCTGAGGTTGCTCCTCTCCTCAGCACATGTAACAACTTGACACGTACTCCCTCTGTACCGTAATATAAGACGCTGAACGGTTTTCGGTACAAAATCTTGTAGTTCATTTTTGACTCGAAAATTGTATGCACTTTCCGTTTTTAGCCCTTGTCAGAGAGACACGCGCCGACGCTCTCGCTCCCGAAGAAAAATCCCCATTTGCTCTCACTCCCTCGCGTCGCCGACGCTCGCTCTCTCTCTCGTGTCCCCGGCGCTCTCTCTCTCCCTCTCCCTATCGGGTCGCGACGCTCTCCCTCGCTGGCGCCCCCTCTCTCTCTCTCGCTCGTGCCGGCGCCCGCTCTCTCAAAGATCGGATCTTTACCGCCCGGGTATCGATCTGTGAGCGGAGATTCTCGATGTGTGGGCGCTGATGATAGATCCGTCGGTGGCTGTGGGTGCTGGAGCAGCGGGAGGCCGGACTGCGGTGCTGGACCGGCGGTGGTTCTAGAGCAGTGGTTGGGGTTTCCCTGGGCGCATCTTTCAGGCCACGACGGTGGAGGTGGCACCCACGCATCCTTCGCCTTTGGAGGGCGCGATGCTGAGGTGCAACGGCGGCTCCTTCGCAGCGGGAATCGGCCGGTGGAGGCGTCGATTGGACGCTGGGCTGCCGCCGGCTGAGGCGCAGCGGCTGGTGGAGTTCCTGAAGGCCGAGCTGCCGCACCTGTTTGAAGACGTAGGCATCGACGCTCCGCGTATGACGACCGCGTCCGCTTCCGCGACCCCATCACCCCCTACGACGAGATCGACATCTACCTCGCCAACATCAACCTCCTCAAGGTCAAGCAGGTTAGATCCTCCGCCTCGATGCACGCTTGTTGTTCAGGTTTGGTGAGTGCATTTTGTACGGCTAGGATACATGGAGTACTCTAAGGGTGGTGGAGACGCCATGCTTCGGCAAGAAATCGTAGTGTGTCTATGAGCATCAAAGTGTAGTAAAACTAGTCTAAGCCGTTGAATCAAAGCTAATCAGCCGTTTATTTTATGCGGATTGTTACTAGCCGGGTAATAAGAACTTATTTACTCCTACCAGATGCGCAAACCCGCCTCAAGAATCCCCTAAAATAGAAACAGAGTAAGCGTTACCATCGTACGGCGCCAAGGGGCCTGGACGTTGCTGTCGCTCCTCCAAACTGTGTTCCCTCTGCTCTATCCACAACATTCGCAGTAGCAGATACATACAGTGGAGTTGTCTTTCTCCCAAAATAAATAAGCAAATCCAAGACGGAACGGTGGCGATGCCCCTCTTGGTCTTCTCCTTGAAAAGTAAGCCACTTGACATGCTTGAGACATAAGATAAGCGCTGAAAAAGCGAGGGTTCTCCGGATGAAACAGAAGAGGTGAATTCTGTTTCGTTTCGTATCGTGTCAGCCACCAAATTGAAACGAGAGACCACCAAATTGCTAGCACCCACTCCCTCTTTATTAATGCTCCGGATAAATATTTCTGTACAGGATGTCAAGGTGCCCGAAGCAGAAAAATAAAAGATTAATTCTAGGCTCATAACTCCTCCTCCTCCTGCTCCTCTCAGTAATGCTACTTGTCGAATTGGATCAAACAATTAGCAAGAAATTGTACTCATGTATATGTTTTGCATCTCACATACATGTTGAAAATATTTCTTTATATGAAGCAGGTTCTGCTGTCACTGAAATTCAGAAAATAAACCTCATCTCAAATTATTTACACAAGAAGTATCATGTACTCCTTTTAGGATACACACATACAGTAGCAGGAAAATATACTGCTAGCATCCCTTCGTAAAATACTATTCCTAGCAGAATAGTTGCTGTTAAGTTTGCTGTTGGGATGACTTAGATATCGGCAAGGTTTAAGTAAGCAACAACATGTACATGATCTTCCTGCTAATTAACGGTGAGGATAGATACAGAATTCTCTACTTTAATACATATCAAGCGATTCAGAGATAGCTAATTCAGGGTCAGAACTAGCTAATGTTCCACTGATGCGAATTGAGCTAATGAAATTGCAACCGCTGAAGATTGATTTAAAAGCAGAACCGTACCATGTACTCAACGAGGGGGTGTCAGAGGAGCTATGCAGAGTACACTTGTGCATCACTCCTGCCGAATTGGATCAAACAATTAGCAAAACCACTAGATAAGACAACACCTGGTGTTCATATGAAAACAACTTGTCTTTACCCAGTTTTTTGGGCGATCCTTTTTGCATATTAGCAGAAATGTTAACGGCAACATCAATAATTTTCATTCTGTGGTTGAATGTTTACACGCAAAGTGCTAGCTCGTGCTATGCCAGAATTTATAATATGCGCCACACTGGACTTCTGATAGTACTTAAATTTCAGTACACATAATAATACCCCTAGGCTGCAAACTGAATAAATGCTTGCTTCTTGCTTAATGTTGCTGCAAACTGTACTTAAATTGTTTGTGTTTCTGATAATAACTACTCCAATTTGGAGTATGTTCTTTCCTGTGTACTCATGCGCTATGGATCTATATCCTGGCAGAGACAAGATTATCTGTTGTTGTACTCCTGTAATAGCAATATATAGCTGATTTTCAAGTTTAATAAAATTTCAAAGTTTATATCAATATATAGCTGCTGTAGTAGCAATACAGACAACACACAACAAAACATACATTACAACTTGAACATAAATTACACACAACAAACACTATAGCTTCTGTAGTGAAGTGCATCACTTGATGTGCTCCTATCTCTTGCTTGCTAGCACCGATTGCTTAATGCAGCTTATGTCTCGATGAAATCACTCCGCGTCTTGCCTAGCACCATTGGGGCAGTGGTATAAACTTGTTCAGGGCATTGAAGCCTTAGAGGTAGATAGCCTAGTTGCCTTTCGACCGTGTCCTTATGCAGATGCGGAGGTTTGTAACCATTTCCGCCACTATTGTTCATGATCTCGATCATAAATGCCTGTAGGCTTAGAAAAATCTTGTTCAGCTCAGTGGCATCGTAATTCTCAAATTCTTCCATGACACCTTTAATTAGATCCTGCAAAGTCCTTTGGCTTCTACGGTCTGTGTGAGATTGTAAGGAGTTGAAAAACCCAAGATCAAGGAATCTTGCTGGCTGTTGAATCGGTCTGATACTGAGTCCGGTCTTAGCCACAGCCGCGAGAAATTCTGGGTCATTAGGCAAAATGTGGGGCTTGGCATTGTCCTGCTGGATGAAAATTGTTTCTCCAGCATCCTTATCAGGCCAAGCATCCACTAGTGCAGGCAAAACCTTGTTTATTATGAAGTCTCTCATGACTTGTCTATCAACTTTGATTGACTTCGTCTCCATCGTACCTTTGGGCCTATTATCGCTATCTCTTTGGGCTGGAATTTCTTTGACAAAAGGCCACATGCCTATTTTACCCGAGAAGGTCTCATTTCCTTCTCTGTCAAACCTCGGTCTTGCCACGGCCGTAAGGAACATGACTTTCCCTATGCTGTTTTTGTTTGCGACTGATATTATAGGGTCTTCTTCACTAGCTAAGAGGTAGTTATTTCTGTCCTCTTTTGTCATGTTGAAAAATTTATTATCTAGATGCATAATGTTGTACATTTTTTTCATCTTAGGACTTGCATTTGCTCTAGTTTTCTCGTCTGTGAATGAAAAACAAAATTCCACTCTGGTCTTCATATGTTTTTCGGTTAGAGCTGGCTTCATCGAATTTGAGTGTCTTCTAATTTCCTTCAGTTGGAAGTGTCTAAATAGTGTAGTAGGGCTACACTTTAGTTGCCAAGCCAATGATCGAATGGTGGATCGTTGGTTCAGTGGTATCGTTGGGATTAGTGCCAGATCAATGTCAACTGGTTTTCTTCCACATCTTCCTTTTCTTTTATTTCCCACGTCAACCTCCAAACCTTCTTCGATTTGGTGCATGGCCTTTTTCCAAACCCTTTGAATAGCCTGAATATTCACCTCAAAAAATTCTGCGATCTTTTTCTTGCCATCTCTTTTAAATGTACCACCTCTGCTCATAGAAACAGTATGCATTGCCACATAGGCTGCATATTTTTGACAGTCATTTAGTAACTTTCTTCTCTTTTTTGGTCGATGCACACCTACAAAAAGAAATAAGAGAAAAAATAAATTAAACGTGTTAGGAATTCTAAATAGTGTGAGTGTGTGACTATAATGGACATAGAAAGTTTAGCAAGTTTTCTTGTGCTTAATTTAGCAAGTTTTCTTGTGCTCAATTTGCTGGTAGTACCAGTAGCAGTGCAGTAGCTACTGCCAGTCTAATCTTTGGTTTGTTAGCACTTGTAGACTTGTTGGAAGTCATTTAATCACTGGAACTTAGAAAGGCATGAACATAGAAAATATAATTTGTTGGCAGTCATCTAATCACTGAAACTTAGAAAGGCATGAGCATAGAAAATAGAAATTGAAAATACATTGGGGTAGATACATTTACAAAAGAAATTTGACATGGAGTACTGTATATGAGATGGAGTACTTGCTGTCAAACTAGATATTGCACTAAAATGTTGCCAGGCTAGGACACAGAGAGAAAGTTGTGAGGCTCTTGATCTTGTGTATTGCTACACGCATTTTAAACTTGATGTCACTGAGTAGGTTTCTAGGTTCTAGATTTAGTTCTGCAGTACAGGGTTCTTGGAATACAGGTTTTAGTAAATGAAAGACAGGGATCATTTCTGTAAAAAAATGCAGTATACGGTTTGCTGGTGTATATTCTTGCTGTAAAAAATGCACCCCATGTACTGAAATTCCTTCATAATTTATGTCAAAGCATAATTGTACCTGCAACTTGGACCATTGCATCCACTGCATCTTCTACTGCATCTTCAACCATTTCATCTTGTACTGCATTTTCATCCATTTCATCTTCATCCATTGCATCTTGTACTGCATTTTCATCCATTTCATCTTCATCCATTGCATCTTGTACTGCATTTTCATCCATTTCATCTTCATCCATTGCAGGTACTGCATTTTCATGTTCTTTAGGTTCTGCCAGTGGACTGAAGTTAAGGTCAGGGAGGTCCATCTTCTACAGTCACTGCGCAATCCGATTATGGTGCTGCCGCTGGCGATATTCCAGGGAGCAGCGAGATACCAGCGAGATACCGGCAGGAGTTCCCGACGTGTAGAGTTCCTGATACGGCGAGGTCCCAGCGAGTTCCTTCTGGCCGATGATGCGAGCTCCGGACGCCGAGTTCCTGATGCGGCGAGGCCCCAGCGAGTTTCTGGTGGCCGATGATACGAGCTCCGGACGTCGAGTTCCTGATGCGGTGAGGCCCTAGCGAGTTCCTGAAGGAGAGGTCCTAGTGGCGAGCCGAGCTACTGGTGGGCGTCGAGCCTGGATGGCGAGGTCCTGGTGGGAGTCGAGGGAGGTCCTTATGGCGATGAAGCAGTGCGAGTTCCTGATGGCGATCCAAGCTCCTAATGGCGATGAAGCAGTTCCTATTGGCAAGCCGAGCTGCTGGAGGCGCGGAGAATATCTGCTGCTGCTGCGGGAGACGATGCCATCGCCTAGATGGCGAGGTCCTGTGCGAGTTCCTGATGGTGATCCGAGCTCCTGATGGTGAGTTCCTAGTGGCGAGCCGAGCTGCTGGAGGCACGGCGAAGATCTGCTGCTGCCGTGGGAGACGATGCCGACGCCTGGCGCGAGTTCTTGATGGTGATCCGAGCTCCCGATGGCGAGTTTCTAGTGGCGAGCCGAGCTGCTGGAGGCGGCGGCGAAGGTCTGCTGCTGCTGCGGGAGACGATCCCTCTCTTCTCCAGCGACCAACCGCTGCGTGTCCATTTCAAATTCGAGATCTGACGGAACGATTCAGATCTGAGGGGCAAACTCGTCCGTTTCCTGAATTTTGTCAGTTGTTGGAAAACTGTTCAGCGTCTTATATTTCGGTACAGAGGGAGTAGTATATAGTTTATTTTTCTTTTTCTTTTGACACGCGTTGCCTTCACATAAACAAAGAAAAAACCTGGGAGCAGCCGAGCAAGCATGAGTTTTGTCCTCTTAAATCTCCCCTTTCCATTTCCCTAAAAAAAATCGCTCAAAAAACTTATCCATGTCGTTTTCCGTCGCATCGGTCTAACAACAAGCAGAGGTAGGACAAACAGAGTAGTCAAACTTGTGCCTCGAGGAACGCCGGAGCGCGTGGCTGGTGGGACGAACGCGAGGCCGCACCGCGTGTACCGGCTATGAGGTCAGGTGCGTCGTTCGTTCCCGGTATGAGTCGGATGCCGAACAAGTGAAGCGCCCCTCGGTGCCGCAGGCTCGGGCGCTACCGTGCGTCATGTCGGCGTCGAAGACATCTACTGAAATGGTATCACCTCTCTCTAGGTACGCAGGTGCGCCATGGAGCCGCGCCCTTTCGTGGGCCTTGGTTGCCAGAGAGCCTCGCCTCACACTGGTCATACTAAATTTTGTTGCAGTGCGTACGTGCGCAACAATGATTCCATAGAGCATCGTCACGTGCCGTGTCGTTGGCAGGGATTGACGCACTCCGCTCTACAGGCCTTGCTCTGCAGGCTCAGCCGCCGTTGGTGCCATGGACGGGAACGGCCCCCGCCAAGCTGCAGGCTCAAAGGAGGAGCGCTTCAGGAGTTGGGTCTGGTGGCACAGCCGCGCACACCGGCCGCTGGCCGTCGTTGTTTACGGAAGTACAGAATAAGGCCGACCGGTGCATGTTGCGAGGCTCACTGTCGCACGGTGTGCCAGTGATTGATTCTCCACACTATAGGGAGGAGCCTCGCGAGGGAGAGAGCAAGGCGTTAGTTGTGCAAGCTACCGTTCTTCCATGGTACGAACATGCGAGAAAATATTTCTCAATCGAGTAAGGCGTGTAAACAGGGGTATGATTGTCTTGGATTTGTTGCCTATTCATTCAAAAGAAAATAAATTAATAAAAAATAGTATATCAAAGAGAAGTCGAGCGACTGTCGTGTGATGTGCGAGTCATTGGATGTCCTCGTGACAAAGCAGACAACATCAAGCCCAAATCCGTGGAGGCCGCCAACCCAATTTGCATATTCGGGACCTATGGCGAGGCAGTGCAGCGCATGCCAAGGGCTGGCACCAGGAATACGTACGCCAACCACGTGCAAAGTATAAAAAATGAACTTTGGGGCCAAGCAAGTGTAAGTTCCCTCTGCATCCAGAATTTTGGGGGCAAATTAAAGCACGTAATGAATTTTTTAGCTACTTTATTCTCTTCCGACAATTTTGGACGTATTGGGTATTGTGATTTTTGTGAGAGAAATCCTCGTATATTTTTTCTTTGCTTTATGTCTCCATTAGATTTAGTGGTTTCTTCCCTGAGTTAACAATACTACTCAGTATAAAGGATTTTGAAACGATTTGTGACAATGTGGATGTTAGATTAATTCTTTACTCTGGCTCTAGGTTTCCAAGGATTTTTATTCCGGAACACGCTACAAACGCAAATGCTAATATACACGCGTGTAGACCCATCCCTATGAACGCACACACATACGCCCTACCCCTAAGAGCATTTTCGAAACACTGAGCCGACGGAACTTGAGTTCGACGAAGTCACCATAGATGTCTCGCTGTCGATGGAAACATCGCCTCCCACTGAAAGAATATTCCGTCTAAACTCGACACACAGTTGTCAAACATGGGGTTTAGACTCTGTTGGGCTGAGGTTACAACCACCCACCTAAACATCCAACCACGGCTTGGTTCACGGTTTGAAAGGATTTATAAAAGATGCACAAACAAGTGTAGCTTCCTCATTTTTGTATGTGAATCTACGGGTTGTAGTCTGGCTAGACTAACAGTTCTTTTAAACAACGTGATCCATGGCAGTGAAATTATGATGTTTTATAGGTCGTGGGATATATTCACTTAAGAGTTGGAAAACAACTTTTATTACCGCTACACGCAAATTTGTAATTTGATTCGGGGGTACTTAATGTTTCTCATATATTTTTGTATTGCAAATTCTTAGGTACATTACAATAATGTGCATGCCTCATAGACATATTTCCATGAAGGTTTGGTACAATTAATATGTCGGGAAGTTGAATGCACGTGTAAATGGGCTGAAACTTCTCATTAAGATTTGCTAGAACTAATGTGTGAAGAAAGTTGTTAATTTCATATATATCATAAGACGACGACTTAATATTGTGAAGTACTAAAGTTTGCCGTTACATGAGAGCTTCATAGAAGCCTTATATTGAAGCTATTATGGACATTTAAGTAAGCGTATGATTTGTAAAAGTAGGTATTTAATCGTATTTTGCGGGAAAACAAGTGAAGATGGGCCTGCTGAGTTCTGTATATGAAAAGAAAAAACAAGGCATAGTGAAACATTGTTCCTTGTGACCTTGAATTGTTTGTTTTGTTGAGTAAACATATAAGGAACCCTTATATGTTTAAGTTAAGGCATATTTCTTAAAGTCTACAACTATTTTCTTTTCGATAGTTCTGTGTGTGCCATGAAATCTTTGTTATATTATTTTACAGAATTACATGCTCCTCCATTCCTTCAAGTGAATTATCTTAATTTTCTATTATAAAAAGTTGAATGCTTATAAGGTGGATGTTCATTGATTTTTCTTCAAGTTAAATACCTCTATTTTTTACTTAAAATAAATTTTAAAAGGTTTATCCATATATTATTTGGAGTGTACACTTTTTACACGAAACAAAAGTTACTTTTCAAGTCATCGTTGCATACAAAACTTGCCCAGTTTAATATAAAGTAGAATCATTGTAATATTTTTTTTCTATTAGCTGGTAAACGTACTATCCTAGACTATATTTAATTG
Organism: Alopecurus myosuroides; assembly: GCA_028641055.1. NCBI lineage: Eukaryota > Viridiplantae > Streptophyta > Magnoliopsida > Poales > Poaceae > Alopecurus > Alopecurus myosuroides. The sequence goes on from CM054063.1 coordinate 345,461,690, forward strand.
TCATCACAGTTGTATTTTACTTTCGCAAAAAGCAAGAAAAACAATTTCTTAGTATCGAAATTTGCCAGCTCGCCTTTCGGCGCGGATGATGATTCAGTCTGTTTTTGTTATAGGTATCGGTAAAGATATTGTCCCTCAATGTTTTAAGCCTGTAGATACTGAAAATTCAATGTTATTGTCACGGGAATGTTCTTATTAATTGTAAGTCTTGAATTGCTCGACTCTGCTGAGTGGTTGTGCCGGTGCCAACTTCGATACCGAACTTTAATATTTTTCTGCTTGATGCAAGCGAGCTGTTTTTTTTGTTTTGTTTGCCGTTTGCTTGGATAGTTATTGTACGGGTCTCGATGTTGCCATGGACTCTAATGCACTGATATGGTATTTGCTATGTTATTCATGTCTTGGTTCAACTTGTGTGTGCACTCCTGTTTTGGCATGTTTTATTCTGTCTGGGGCATCAGGAGAATTGTTGGTGGATGGTTCGCTTATTGTTTCAGATACATCCAGTGTGAGTTTTGGCTCTTGAACGAATTGTTGGTGCAGTGATCCATATTTTTGTTACGTGTATTATTTAGTTGAGAACCAGCGTGCCACGTACACAAGCCGACAAAAGATAAAAGGCCATCAACAAATGATGCGTGCAGCGAAGCGCGCGAAATACCTTCTAGTGATCCCCTATTGAGAACCTGATTGTTCTTGAAAGTAAAAAAACAAGACTTACTGTTGCAGGACGGTTAAGAGTGCGTTTGTATCTCTACCCAAATACTACCCAGGAATACTCTTCGACGATGTTCCCGACGACAGCGAGGTGGTTGTGCTGACTTTAAGTGTGTGTACGTGTTTGTGAACGTCTGCATATACCGTGTTCCGCAAAGGAGAAAAGAAAATCATCCCTATTTTCTATTGGAGTTTTCTTTGGTCACTACGTGTTACGTTCAAAAGCAAAGGCAAGAGGAAATTAGGAAAAAAAATCGGCGCTGGCGCACGTGTACCATATGTTGAAGTAGAACGGGCAGACGGCGGCAGTGGCAACACACCTAACCGTGGAACTCACTAAAGCTTGATCGTTTTCTGTGAAACGAGTGGATGTAGCAGCAAGAACATAATTCGTTCATCTCCATAACAAAGATTTTTTCTCCCTTTGCAACACACTAACAATAGTAATTCTATGAATAAAAAAGTTAATACAGAAAAAAAATTCCTAAAGATAAATATTATTCATCAAAGAGGCCTATAGTGGATTTCTACTTTTGTTGTTTCCCAATTGATCACTATTTACAACAGAGCCTATACCCATGTTCGCCCCTTATTCTGTCCTCGTGCACCAAAAATCTTCCTAAGCCAGAGGCGCCACCTTGCGAGGGAAGAAATAAAACCTCTTTGAGAGGGAACTACTAATGGCTGGCCGCAGCGGTGCTCGAGGGCTAACTGTGACCATCAGCGCTAGCGGACACAGCTTTGTCGAGCCCGAAATATTGAGGTCTCAGCGGTGGCCCACTTAAACTAGATCCTCTTACAAGGCCTCTCCATGGATGATGTTGGAGGTTGATCAAGAGAGGTAGGAAGCACCGTCGTTAGCAGCTCGGTCGAAACAGGGCTGGCCTAGGCCAGACAAGAAGGGTGACCACCCATGGCTCGAGAAGAGAAGGGACACAAATGGTAAAATATAAAGTAGTCTCTATGCTATTATCCATTATATCTATAAAATATTTAATATAATCGATACATTTAAATAATAAACTTACATATGCACATATTAGAATCTGTAATCACTTTATTTTCAGGATGATCATTCTAAACAATATTGTTTCAATAGCAAGTAGAGGGCATGCACAATTTGTTAAAATTTGACTTGCCAGAGAATTTTGACCGTGATAAAGTTGTGATATTGGTACAGGTTGTACTCTGGAAATTTCTATAAATATGCTCACTTAAGCATATACTAGAAACCGCGATTGGATTATTTGCCGGATCATATTATTTACAAATATTTGCCCTAAAAATGCATAAACTATATATATTGTGCATTATAGAAAATACTTTTGTTACAAAATACAAGTTAGTACCTAAATAAAATTTGGTGACTTTCAGTGATTTCAATACAAACAAAAATACACCAACTAAAATTTGTAATATTGCCAATTATGTGGTTAAATTATGTAGATAATATACTTTTATTATTGTACCATGCTAAAAGTAAGATGCAGAGAAGTATAAAAGTTTGGTACAAATTTATTTGTTTTGATTCGCTCGAGGCCCAATTTTCATTGGAACGACGTTGGTCGAAAAAATAAATATTTATGTACATAATTTGCAGCATGTTTGACAACATACTAGTTAGTACTTAAATGGATCGAAAAGTTCCGTCGCTCTGGTGTACGGCTGGGTTGGCTTTTCTCTATTTCTGCGGTGACTGACAGCGAGCTGAGGCAAAACTTCTTCTTTTGCTTTGTTCTCCTGGTTTTGTTTATACAAGACTCAAGACGGAAATATCTTGAAGGAAACAAATACAAGCTAATTGAAAATTCATCAGCACGATTCTGTTACCATGTCAAGTGTGTGGAATTCATTCGATGATTCCATGATGCGCGTGTTTGGATGTGCTGGAATTGGGTATGGAATTCATTTGATGATTCGAGACGAATGACTCCGAAGTGTTACGTGATTCCAACCTGTACACCCGTCATTCTCTAGGATTTCTTCCTCCTCCGACGCACCTCTTCTTCCTCTACCAACCTCGCTCTGCCAGCACCATGGTTTCTCGCCACCGATAACATGATAGATTGATATTTCTTCCTCCCCCTGGCTCTTCTCCCACGTCCGGTGAGCCGCCGTCTAACCTCATCTCACCCGACTCTTCTCCCACATCCGGTGAGCCGCCGTCTAACCTCATCTCACCCGTCCCCAGCAGGTACGTCTCCTTCTCCATCTATCATTTCCTCTCCTGTCTCTCAATCCCCTTTTCCCGTTTAAAGGCCTAACCCTAGCTAGATCGCCCCAACCTGCTGATCTACAACTAATCGACCTCAACCTCCAGATACCTTGCTCCAGCTCTTCTTCACAGGCCGGACACCTTCTCCAAATCCCAAGGTATGGTATACTAGTGACTAGTCATGAACCTCCATATTCCCATCTCTATCTACGTGGTTGGCTAGGAAAGATATGAGCAAAGTGTTGTAGGTGCATACATTGGCAGTAGCTAGTACTAGCATTGGGTGATGTATGCTCCTTGTTGGAGAAATGGGTGGATATTCGTTGGGTAGGGGATGCGACAGCATTGGATATAGTGGTGTCGAGGTTTCCATGGATTTGTGGCCCATGTCTCTAGTAATTAAACATGTAGGGACTCTTTGGATTGAAGTATTTTCAAAAAAAATTTGGAGGATTCCAATCCATAGGATTCTTTCCTATGGAATGACTTTGGATCAAAGGAATGATACCTACAAAATTCCTATGGATGGTATTCCTACACCCCAATTCCATAGGAATTTCAACATCCACTCTAACCTCTTTTTTACACTCATTCGCGTAGGATCGAGGCAAATTTCCTATGGCTCTATCCAAATGACTGTTTGGACAGTTTCCTCTATTTTGTAATCATATGTTTTGCAGCTACAATCCTGTCAAATTCCTATATTTTCTCGGTTCCTCTGTTCTGTAATCCTATGATCCAAAGAAGCACGTAGTTGGCTAGCTAGTTTGGTATCTGTAATAAAGCTGTAATTGAAACTTGTAGCTTTTGTTTCAAGCTCCGGGGATTTTGTTTCAAACTCCCATGTATTTTATTATTTTTACATACCTGTGTTTTCTAGTTACAGAATGTCTTACACTTGCCTATTAGTTTGCTGGGCCATCCATTTAATAATAAATTATTCTTTATATTTTACCTAAACTCTCATTTGATCTCTATCGGGTATTATTTTAATGAAATTAGGCTGCCAACGTTGTGTGGTACTACAGAAGATTTTGGGGAAACATGTCATCCTTGCTATTTTGGCAGTTATTATCCTCAACCTTCTGAACTTCCATCTTTATCATTATCCTCAAGTTAAGTTATACCTTTGTTTTTGTTTAATTTACAGGGTTTCAGATTTTATGTTCTTACCTGTGTAGATGATTGTCGTTTGTTGTTGTAAGATAAAAAATATCACACACTATTTCATATAGATGTAGTAAGATAAAAAAAATATCCCGTGCAAAGATTCACTCTACCTCGTGCAAAGATTCTCAACAGCTAATTTCATGTAGCTTTAGTAAGATAAAAAATATCACACAATATACCGAATTATAATATTCGTGTTTGGCTGTCAATCTAAATGATTTCCTATAGATGTCTTTGCTTTGTATGATACGTAAATGTAGCACATACTACTACTAAATGCTTCTTTGTGTGGTGTTTTTTGTTCCCTACACCATAATACACATGTAATATATGAAAAATTTATTTCCTCGATTAGGTTTTATTTTTATGCTCAATTAGCCCTCTGTGTCCTATATGTATTACAGATGGATGATCTACCTATAGAGTTATATCATGAGAAGAGGAGGAGGAAGAAAAGGAAGAGGGAAACTGATGTATTCTTTGTTTCTGTAGTTTCCATAGCTCAACATATCTATTGTAAGACAAAAAAAGATTTTAGAGCTTGGAGATTTCAGCGAGAAAGAGACCATGACTAGAGTTAGGGAACAGATGCTTAGAAATATTTATTTGGGTCCTAATGAATATTTCTATGATACTCTGAGGTTCACCAAAAGGTCCTTTTCTGACCTATGTGCTACCTTACGTGAAAGGGCCGGACTGAAAGACACCTTCTATATGTCTGTTGAAGAAGTTGTAACCATGTTCTTGCTTGTTCTTAGCCATGGCATGAAATTTAGTTTAATCTGTAGCATTTATAGGTGGACACTTGAGCCAGTTAGCCGACACTTGAATGAGGTGTTAGGAGTCGTCCTGCCCTGATACGTCTCCAACGTATCTATAATTTCTTATGTTTCATGTTGATATTATACCAATTTCTACATGTTTTCTATATACTTCATATCATTTTTATGCATTTTCTGGGACTAACCTATTGACAAGATGCCATAGTGTCGGTTCATGTTTTCTGATGTTTTTGGATTTTAGAAAGGTTGTTCTGGAAATATTCTCGGAATTGGACGAAACAAAAGTCGAAGTCCCTTTTTTCTGTCGCGTACACGGAGTCCGACGGAGACTCGAAGAGGGCCAGGGAGGTGTCCATACCATAGGGCGGCGCCCCCTGCTGCACGGCCATGTGGTGTGGCCCCTTGGTCGCCCACCGACATTGCCATTCCTCCTATATATTTCCCTCCTCGGGAAAACCCTAAGTACCCGAGCCTCTATCCACGAAAAGTTCCATAGTCGCCGCCATCGTCAACCCTAGTTCGGGAGGGTTCTGAAGCTCTTCCCGGCACCCTGCCGGGAAGAGCCGGACTAAAAGACACCTTCTACATGTCGGTTGAAGAATTTCTAACAATGTTCTTGCTTGTTCTTAGCCATGGCGTGAAATTTAGTTTAATCTGTAGCATCTATAGTTGGACACTTGAGGCAGTTAGCCGACATTACAATCAGGTGTTAGGAGCCGTCCTTCCCTGATACGTCTCTAACGTATCTATAATTTCTGATGTTTCATGTTGATATTATGCCAATTTCTACATGTTTTCTATACACTTCATATCATTTTTATGCATTTTCTGGGACTAACCTATTGACAAGATGCCATAGTGCCAGTTCATGTTTTCTGATTTTTTTGTATTTCACAAAAGTTGTTCTGGAAATATTCTCGAAATTGGACGAAACAAAATCCGAAGTCCCTTTTTTCTGTCACGTGCACTGACTCTGAAGTAGACTCGAAGAGGGCCAGGGAGGCGGCCACACCGTACGGCGGCGCCCCCCTGATACGTCATAAACGTATTCTTAATTTTTGATGTTTCATGTTGTTTTCATGTTTTTTGATACATGTTTCCTATACACTTTATGTCGTTTTTATCGATTTCTAGGACTAACCTATTGACAAGATGCCACAGAGCCAGTTTCATGTTTTCTGCTGTTTTTAGTTTCAGAAAAGTTGTTCTGGAAATATTCTTGGAATTGGAAAATTTGAAGCCCGGAAGTCTTAGAAATCCCGAAGGTTTTACAGAGTCATGAAGAGGACCGGAGGGGGGCCACAGGGGGCCACACCGTAGGGCGGCGCGCCCCCCATGGTCCCGCCGTAGGGTGGTGTGGGCCCTCCACCGCCATCGCCCTTTCGCCTATTTATTCCCCCTGATACGTCAACCCTACAAATATACCATTTCTTCCCGAGAAACAACTGACGGCTCCGTCATCGTCAACCCGAGATCGGGAGGGTTCTCGAGCTCTCCCCGGCACCCTTTCGGGAGGGAAATTCACCACCGGAGGGGTCTACACCACCATGCCCGCCTCCGGAGTGAAGCGTGAGTAGTTCATCCCTGGACTACGAGTCCATAGCAGTAGCTAGATGGTTGTCTTCTCCACTTTATGCCTCATGTTTAGATCTTGTGAGCTGCTTTGTATGATCGAGATCATCTTATTGTAATTCTACATGTTGTGTTTGCTGGGTTCCGATGAATGTTGAATGCTATGTCTTATGATTATCAATCTATCATGTTATATTCATGCATATGTTATTTATGATCTTGCATGCTCTCTGTTGTTAGTAGATGCTCTGGCCAAGTAGATGCTAGTGACTCCAAGAGGGAGTATTTATGCTCGATAGTGGGTTCATGCCTCCTTTGCATCTGTGCTCGAGTGACAGAAACGTGGCGGATTGAGGATGCGATGTTGCCATTAGTGAGACGATGTTTACTTCGTTTACATTTTTTACATTACACACTTTGCTTACTGCGATTATCTGTTACTTGCAACTTAATCCCCAACGTTTGTTCGGATGATATTCGGAAGGTGGATTATTAGTCATAGATGCAGTTGGATGACAGTCTATGTATTTTGTTCTAATGCCCGCATGAATCACATAGTAATATTTATGTCTTGCATATGCACTACGGTGCAACCTTCATTTCTATCGATGGCCCAGCGATGCTTGCGTTGGGATACCCCAAGAGGAGGGTGTGATGAGCATAGCGGTAGGAATTTTCCCCTTAGATAAGAACCAGAGTTATCAATCTAGTAGGAGAAAGAGGACCTTCGGAAGGTTGATGCCACTGACGGTGGTGTTGGCGCTTCACCGGTGTCAGCAACAACATGGAACCTGCACACAACACAACCAAAATACTTTGCCCCAATGGTACAGTGAGGTTGTCAATCTCACCGGTCTTGCTGAAAACAAATATTAGATGTATAGTGTGGAAGACAGTGTATGCTTGCAGTAAGTAAAGAGAGCAGGAAATTGTTGTGGTTTGTTTAACAGTGTGGAAAAATGGACCGGGGTTCATAGGTTCACTAGTGGTGTCTCTCCATAAAAATTAACATGCTGGGTGAATAAATTACAGCTGGGCAATTTACAAATAGAGGTTGTACCGTAGTGCACAATATAACATGATGACTACTATGATATTTAGTGCGGGCATTACAACAAAATACATAGACCAAAATCCATCTGCATCTATGACTAATAATCCACCTCAGGTTATCATCCGAACCCCCTTAGGTATTAAGTTGCAAGCAACATATAATTGCATTAAACAAAGTGTGTAATGTAAGCAATTATTATACACGCTGGTACTCTCACCGCTGTTTTCTCCCTAATGGCAATAGCACATCCTCCCCCTTCACGTTTCTGTCACTCGAGCAAGGCAACAAGGAGGCATGAACCCACTATCAAGCATAAATACTGCCTCTTGGAGTCACTAGGAACTACTTGGCTAGAGCAACCACTAGCAACGGAAAGCATGCAAGATCATAAATAACATATGCATTAAAGACTATAATCAACTTGGCATAAAGTCAATATTCATCGGATCCCAGCAAACACAGCATATAGAATTACATAAGATCAATCTCGATCATGATAGGCAGCTCACGAGATCTAAACATCGAGGCATATGAGGAGGAGACAACCATCTAGCTACTGCTATGGATCCATAGTCCAAGGATGAACTACTCACGCATCACTCCGGAGGCAGGCCTGGTGATGTAGAAGCCTCCGATGATGATTTCCTCTCCGGTAGGGTGCCGGAAAACAGCTCCAGAACCCTCCTAGTCTAGGGTTGACGGTGACGGCGGATGTAGAACTTTTTCGGGGATTTTGATCATGTGCCTACGGTTTTCCATTAGGGGGTATTAAATAGGCGAAAGGGCAGAGGCGGTGGAGGTCTAGGGGCCCCACACCACCCCTGGCGCGGCCAAGGGGGGCGCCACCCTATGGTGTGGGCCCCTGATCCCCCTCTTTGGTCTTCTGGATGCTTCCGAGGAAAATAGGACTTTCGGGCTTCGAACTTTCCAATTCTCAGAATATTTCCAGAACAACTTTTCTGAAATTAAAAAACAACAGAAAATAGGGAACTGGCTTTGTGGCATCTTGTCAATAGGTTAGTCTGGAAAATCGATAAAAATGACATAAAGAAGGGAGAAAACATGCAGCAATTGGCAATATATCATCATGGAGCATAAAAAATCAGGGATACGTTTATGACGTATCAAGCATCCCCAAGCTTAGTTCCTACTCGTCCTCGAGTAGGTAAACGGCAAAACAATAATTTCTGAGGTGACATGCTACTAACATAAACTTGATCAATCTAATGTAAAAGCATATGCACGCTGAGATCATAAAACTTTAAACACAAGCATGATAAATAAAACTTTAATAATAAAGCATAGCAATTAATTTGCATCATGAAGAGTAACTCAAATAAAGGATCATGAATAATAATGCAAAGAAAGGTAAACGTTTGTTTCAGGTATAGAGAAAGCATGACAAAGTTATATTTCGATAGTCCTTAAGAGTGGAGCAAAACATAAATGCCAGGAGACTTTTAAAGTTCAAGAGGAAGACTAGAACAAATAATTTAAGAAAAAATGATAGCACATCATGCAATAATTATTGATGTTTATAGGACAAATGCACATAGAACTCAGAATGGCAAAAATGCTCTCTCAACTATGCATAAAGTTAGAGGATGGAGACTCATCATAAAAGTAAAAGAAAGTCCCTTCGCAGAGGGAAGCAGGGATCACTCATGTGCTAGAGCTTTTTATTTTATTAAACAAATGTATTAAAAGTTTGACATTTGTGGAGGAATGTCTATATTTTAGGAGGGGTGTATGCTAGTGTCAACGAATGGTAAACAGACAATACAGTATGTCACAAGCCAACTGGATTCACAAGAGCGGCTCCCATGGTGAAGGACGCAACTCGTGTAGAAGGTCATCCCTCTTCTCTTTTGTTTACACAATTATGCTTTGACTGATATGATCAGGGGCAAAAATAGTGAAGAGAATTGTTTTGTATTAATTTGGGGCTGGGCACCCTGCTGCCAGCTCTTCTATCATTTTAATAAGCGGATGAAGCCGCTAGTCCAGGATGTGAAATCCAGTCAACAAGCGAGATAAAGATTCTCTATTGACGTCCTCGTGAGCAAAAACAAGAACACACAACAGGAATAATTTTGAAGGTTTTAAAGGTAAAGCATGAGCAATTTACTTGGAATGGCAGTTAAATACCACATGTAGGTAAGTATGGTGTACACAATGGGAAAAACTTTGGTTTAAGGGAGTTTTGATGCACGAGTTGAGCTCATACTCAGTACAGGTGGAGGCTAGCAAAAGACTGGGAGCAACAAATCAAGAGAGTATAAGAGCCATACTCATGCATGGCGACATAAGCATCATTAATTAAAACATAAGAAGTATCACAAGTTCAAAAACTAAGTGGTCATGGAGGCTATTCGTGACTTTCTTTTAGTCATAAACATGGTGTGAGCATGCGCCAAGTCAACCAAATAAATCATTCGAAAGAGAATAGCATATATTGATGCTTTACTATGACAAGAACAACTCATGAATCTTTCAATACATATTAAACACTCTCAGCTATTTGAGGCTAATCATGCTACTCAATAACCACAAGGCTTTAAAACTAAAATAACATTTAGCATGACATCAAAAAGTTCTAGCCACAGTCTATACAAGCTTCTACTAGTACTGTTATAAATTCTACTTCAAGCAGTTGTTTTCTTTCTCCCAACAACCACCATACAAAACATGCTTTAACAAAAAATACTCTTTATGATACAGCAAGAAAATATGAGAGTAATCACATAACACTACTAAAACTAACAGCTCTGATAAGAGATGCATGCAAAACAGGAGCTAATTAAATGCAGCACCCAAACAGAGACTAAGAATACAATGTGTCACTCTCCAATAAAAGAAAGCTGGGGTCCAACAAAGCTTATTATAAAAATAAAAACAAACTTAAAGAAAACTGAAAACAAAAATAAAATATGCTCCAAGTAAAGCACATAAGATGCGACCGAATAAAAATATAGTTTCACTATAAGTGACCTGATAATTTGTTGATGAAGAAGGGAATGCCTTGGGCATCCGTTAGCTTAGATGCTTGAGTCTTTTTGGAATTTGCAGGGATGTACCACTGGGGCATCCCAAAGCTTAGGCTTTTCACTCTTCTTGATCACATTATATCATCCTCTTCTCTTGACGCTTGAAAACTTCCTGCACATCAAAATTCTCACAATCTTCATTAGCAACGTTAGTGCAATCGAAATAATGAACTCACATGGTTCAGTTTCAACACAATAATAGCAATCAAAAACACATTATATATTGTCACAACTTTTTTTTAAACTCTTTTTCTCAAAATAACACCAAAAGAAAGAATGAAGATGCAAATGCAATAATTGCCAGAAATTTGTCAAAACAGAACAGCAGGCAGAGATCAATTTTTTAGAAAATCTTCTGTTGCTCAAATCAAAAAGTTGTCAACTAAGAAACGTTTCTTATATAACTCAGTATTAAGCACAAAAAATATCAGGTCATTTTCAATGTTCTATGATTTTTAACGGAATTAACAGTGGACAGCAGAAATCTGTTTTATGTTCAGAAATTCGAAATATAGTGTCAACTTTCCACTAGAGGCTTTACTTGGCTCAACAAAAACACAAAACAAAAGATACAAAGGGGTTGATAAGGAAATATAAAACACCCAGGTGCAAAGCACACCAAAGAAAACAAAGAAAATCAGAATGAAAACAGAGAAATAAAACGGGTTGTCTCCAGGTAGCGCTTTTCTTTAACGCCTTTCAGCTAGGCACAAAAGATCAAATCAAGTATTTTCAAGTTAAGAAGCATCAACATCATATTTTGCTCTAATAATATAGTAAAAGGGTAGCTTCATCTTATTTCTAGTAAAGTGTTCCAAACCTTTCTTGAGGGGAATTTGATATTTAATACTCCCCTCTTTCATGTCAATAACAGCACCAAGAGTTCTAAGAAAAGGACTTCCCAAAACAATAGGAAAAGAAGCATTGCATTCAATATCCATAACAACAAAATAAACAGGGGCAAGGTTATTATTAACCATAATGAGAACATCATCAATTCTACCAAGAGGTTTCTTCTTAGAATTATCAGCAAGATGAAAATACAAATAACAGTGTTCTAACGGTAGTAAATCAAGAATATCATAGAGCTTTTGAGGCATAACATAGATACTAGCACCAAGATCACACAAAGCATTGCAATAACAATCATTTAATTTTATCTCAACGATAGGCTCTCAACCATCATCTAATTTTCTAGGGATAGATGTCTCAAGTTTCAACTTTTCTTCCCTAACTTTCATGAGAGCATTAGTAATATGTTTAGTAAAGGCCATACTCATGGCACTAGCATTGGGACTTCTAGCAAGATTTTGTATAAACATAATAACTTCAGAGATATTACAATCATAAAAAATCGAAGTTATTATCATCAAAAGTAATGGGACCATTATCTCCTACATCTCTAAAAAAAATTAGCACTTCTACTAGAAACAGTTTCAGCAATTTGAGGCAATTTCGCACGCTTCACCGAAGGAGTAGGGACTTTATTAACACCAACTAATTTACCATTGATAGTAGGAGGTTTACTAGCACTTGGAGTTTCAGTTTTACTAGTGGTTGTGATGGTACAAACTCTAGCAATATTATTCTTTCTAGCCAATTCATCTTCTCTTTCCCACCTAGCACGTAAATCAGCCATCAATCTAACATTATTGTCTATTTGAACTTGGATGGAATTCAAAGTTTTATTTTGTTTAACATCTTGTGGCAAAACCTTCAGTTTTAGAATATCAACATCAATAGCAAGGCTATCTACTTTAGAGTCAAGAACATCTATTTTACCAAGCTTTTCCTCAACAGATTTATTAAAAGCAGTTTGTGTGCTAATAAATTCTCTAAGCATGTTTTCAAGATCAGAGGTAGAGATTTTGTTGTTATTGTAGGAATTTCCATAAGAATTACCATAACCATTATTAGGAGGATAGGGCTTGTAATTGTTTCCACCAAAATTATTTCTATAAGCATTGTTGTTAAAATTATTATTTCTAATAAAGTTTACCTCAACATGCTCTTCTTGAGAAACCAAAGAGGCTAAAGGAACATTATTTGGATCAACTTGAGCTTTACCATTAACAAGCATAGACATAATAGCATCAAGCCTTTCACTCAAAGAGTAGGTTTCCTCAACATAATTTACCTTCTTACCTTGTAGAGCTCTCTCAGTGTGCCACGCTGAATAATTTATCATCAAGAAGCTTTGTTGCATTGCCAAAAGTGATGGACATAAAGGTACCTCCAGCAGCTGAATCCAATAGGTTCCTTGAGGAGAAATTCAGCCCTGCATAAAAAGTTTGTATAATCATCCAAGTATTCAATCCATGAGTGGGAAAATTCTTCACCATAGTTTTTATTCTTTCCCAAGCTTTAGCAACATGTTCATTATCAAATTGTTTAAAATTCATTATGTCACTTATTAGGGATATAATATTAGCAGGAGGATAATATTTTCCAATAAAAGCATCTTTACACTTAGTCCATGAATCAATACTATTTCTAGGAAAAGATAGCAACCATTCTTTAGCTCTTCCTCTCAAAGAGAAAGGAAATAATTTTAGTTTAATAATATCTCCATCTACATCTTTATATTTTTGCATCTCACATAGTTCAACAAAATTATTAAGGTGAGCAGCAGCATCATAAATACTAATACCAGAGAATTGTTCTTTCATCGCAAGATTTAATAAAGCAGGTTTAATCTCATAGAAAGCAGCAGTAGGAGCAGGTGGAGCAATAGGTGTGCAAATAAAATCATTGTTGTTTGTGCTAGTGAAGTCACACAACTTAGTGTTCTCAGAGGAACTCATTCGCAGAATAATAGCAAGCAAATAAATAACAGCTATAAAGTAAACTATTTTTTTGTGTTTTCAATATAGAGAATAAAAACAAGAGAATAAAAAAAATAAAGAGGTTGAGAGTGAGAGGCTCCCCTTGCCAGAAGACATCCTTCTCCCCGGCAACGGCGCCAGAAAATGTCCTTGGTGCTTGTGTAAGGATACCCCAAGAGGAGGGTGTGATGAGCACAGCGGTCGGAATTCCCCTTAGTTAAGAACCAGGGTTATCAATCCAGTAGGAGAAAGAGGACCTTCGGAAGGTTGATGCCACTGAAGGTGGTGCTGGCGCTTCACCGGTGTCAGCAACAACGTGGAACCTGCACACAACACAACCAAAATACTTTGCTCCAACGGTACAGTGAGGTTGTCAATCTCACCGGTCTTGTTGAAAACAAAGATTATACTTATAGTGTGGAAAACAGTGTATGCTTGCACTAAGTAAAGAGAGAGGGAAATTGTTGTGGTTTGTTTAACAGTGTGGAAAAATGGACCGGGGTTCATAGGTTCACTAGTGGTGTCTCTCCATAAAAATTAACATGCTGGGTGAACAAATTATAGCTGGGCAATTGACAGATAGAGGTTGTACCGTAGTGCACAATATAACATGATGACTACTATGATATTTAGTGCGGGCATTACAACAAAATACATAGACCGAAATCCATCTGCATCTATGACTAATAATCACCCTCAGTTTATCATCCAAACCCCCTTAGGTATAATTTCGTGCTTCTTCCTCAGCTAATTCCAAAACTTTTTCCTTCTTTAAGTTTTTCGATTTGAGCAACGTAAGTGCCCCCAAAAAAATTGTCTTTACAAACTGTTCTGGTTTTGGCAGATTCTGTCATTTTTCTTACATTTGCTCTTTTAAGATGTCAAGTGGATTTCTTTGCTTCACGTAACATCAGTGGCTGTAGATAATGTTTAAAAGTATCAATATTACTTGTGACCATAAAGAACTCATGAATTTTTTATTGTTTCACTAACCCTCTAATGCGAAGTACTCTGAGAGTGTGGTGTGAAGGAAGTTTTCAAGGGTAAAGAGAAGAGGGTGATATAATGTGATCAAGAAGAGCGCAAGGTCAAAGCTTGGGGAAACCCCCGTGGTTCATCTTAGAAAATCCTAAGAAGACTCAAGCATCTAAGCTTGGGGATGCCCAAGGCATCCTCTTCTTCATCAACAATTTATCTGATCACTTCTAGTGAAACTATATTTTTATTCGGTCACATCATATGAAATTTCCTTGGAGCGTCTGTTTATATTTCTTGTGTTTTATTTTTTACTTTCCTTGATTAAATAAACATCATTGGAACCTAGCATCCTTGTTGGTGAGAGAGACACGGTCCGCGTTTTCATTTGAATATTCGTTATGCTCGTATTCTTAGTTTTTCTTCTAACTGCTGCAAAATTCCTGTTTTCATGCTTCTCTTATTTAGAGATATTAGTTTTTGTAGAGTTATTTGAGTACTCTCATGATTTCTTGTTGTATCATTTATAGATTTTTTGTGAAGACATACTTTGTATGGTGCTTGTTGGTAAAAGAAACAGTTGCATGTGGTAGAATTTATGATAATGCAAATAGAAGCTTGTATAGACTGTAGGTAGGCTTTTTCATTTCATGCTAGATGTTATTTTAATTCTAAATCCTAGTGGTTATTTTTGTAGCATGATTTGTCTCAAATAGCTGAGAGTGTTTAATGTGTCATTGAAAGAATCATGAGTTGTTCTTGTCATATTGAAGCATAAATTTGTGGTGTTCTCCTTTGAATGTTTTATTTGGTTGGCTTGGCGCATGCTTACACCATGTTTACGACCACAAACCAGTCACTTATAGCCTATATGATCATTTAGTTTTTGAACTTGTAGTACCACTTATGCTTTAATTAATGATGTTTTTGTCGCTATGCATGATTATGGTCGTTATGCTCTCTTAATTTGTCGCTCCCAGTCTTTTGCTAGCCTCCACCTGTATTGAGTATGAGTTCTACTCGTGGATCGAATTCCCAAAAACCAAAGTATGCCAAATGTGTCCACCATACCTACCTACATGTGGTACTTAACTTCCACTCCAAAGTAAATTGCTCATGCGTTACCTTTAAAACTTTCAAAATTACTCATGTTTTGTGTTCCTGTTTTAGTTCATGAGGACGTAAATAGAGAATATTTATCTCACTTGTTGATTGGATTTCACACCCTGGACTAATGGCTTCATCTACTTTTCCAATTGATAGAAGAGCTGGCAGTGGGGTGCCCAGCCCCAAATTAATACAAACAAATTATCTTCACTATTTTTGCCCTTGATTTATCTGTCAAAAGCATAATGGTGTAAACAAAAGAGAAAGAGTGACGACCTTCTACACCAGTTGTGCCTTAAATGGAGCGGCTCTTGTGAAGTCTAGTTGTCTTGTGATGTACTGTATTTTCTGTTTACCATTCGTTGACATAAGCATACATCTCTCTAAAAAATCAGGCACCCGAGGATTCGGTTAGCCATGGTTTGTATAAGAAAGGTTTGGAGGAGTGTCAAACATTTTATACCTATGTTTAATAAAATAAAAAGCTCTAGCACATGAGTGATCCATGCTTCCCTCTGCGAAGGGCCTTTCTTTTACTTGTATGTTGAGTCTCCATCTTCTAACTTTATGCACAGTTGAGAGATCATAGTTTCCATTCTGAGTTTAATGTGTATTTGTCCCAGAAACATTATTAATTGTTTCAAGATATGTTATTACTTGCTCTCAAATTATGTGTTCTAGTCTTCCTCCTAAACTTTGAAGGTGTCATGCATTTATGTTTTTCCCCACTCTTAAGGATAAGCAAAATATCACGTTGCTATGTTATCTCTTTACTTGAAACAAACATATAACTTTCAATGCATTATTATTCATGATCTTTTATTTGTGTTACTTCTCATGATGCAAAATGATTGCTATGTTTTATTGCTAGAATTATATCTATCATGCTTGTGTTTAAAGTAATATGATCTCAGCTTACATATGCTTTTTACAATATTGATGATCAAGTTTATGTTGGTAGCATGTCACCTCAGAAATTATGTGCTTTTATCATTTACCTACTCGAGGACGAGTAGGAACTAAGCTTGGGGATGTTGATACGTCATAAACGTATCCTTAATTTCTGATGTTCCATGTTATTTTCATGTTATTTGCTACATGTTTGCTATACACTTTATGTCATTTTTATCGATTTTCGGGACTAACCTATTGATAGGATGCCACAGAGCCAATTCCATGTTTTCTGTTCTTTTTAGTTTCAGAAAAGTTGTTCCAGAAATATTCTCGAAATTGGAAAATTCAAAGCCCGGAAGTCTTAGAAATCCCGAAAGTTCCACGAGTCCCGAAGAGGCCCGGAGGCGGCCACAGGGGGCCACACCATAGGGCGGCGCCCCCTGGCCGCGCCGTGGGGTGGTGTGGGCCCCTCGAGAATCCACCGCCATCGCCCGTTTTCCTATTTATTCCCCCCGATACGTTAACCCTTAAAATATACCACTTCTTCCCAACAAACATCCGAGGCCCCCATCATCGACAACCCGAGATGGGGAGGGTTCTGGAGCTCTCCTCGGCACCATGCCGAGGGGGAAATTCATCACGAGAGGGGTCTACACCACCATGCCCGCTCCTAATGCGTGACTAGCTCATCCCTGGACTATGGGTCCATAGCAGTAGCTAGATGGTTGTCTTCTCCACTTTATGCCTCGTGTTTAGATCTCGTGAGCTGCCTTACATGATCGAGATCATCTTATTGTAATGCTACATGCTGTGTTTGCTGGGATCTGATGGATGTTGAATGTTATATCTTCTAATATCAATCTATCATGTTATCTTCATGCATATGTTATTTATGATCTTGCATGCTCTCTGTTATTAGTAGATGCTCTTTCCAAGTAGATACTAGTGACTCCAAGAGGGAGCATTTGTGCTTGATAGCGGTTTCATGCCTCCTTTCCATCTGGGCTCGAGTGAAAGAAATATGACGGATGGAGGATGTGTTGTTTCCATTAGGGAGAAAACAACGATGTTTACTTCGTTCACATTGTTTACATTATACACTTTTCTTACTGCGATTATCTATTGCTTGCAACTTAATACTCAACGTTTTTTCGGATGATATTCGGAGGGTGTAACATCCCAAGTATGAAAAATAGCCATTAGAATGTTTGCTCTCTGTTATTTTATGTTTTGTATCATGGCATCATGTTGATTGCATTTGTTTTGTTTGTTTTCCATTTGTTATTCTCTGTTTTGCTTTGTTTTCCAACTGTTTTCATTTGTTTTCCTTTGCTTTCTATTTGAATTTCAAACCAAAATTCAAACCTTTTGTTTCATCCTTGTGATGTTACAATTTCCAAAATGATATTTCAAATCAAAACAATCAATTGTTTCCATTAAAGTGTGATTTCAAAACTGTTGTTTTGTTTCTATCAAAAATGCATCCAATAACAAAACAATTTCAGATTCAAATAATTCTCCAAACAACAACCCTTTTGAACTTTATGAAAATTGCAAAAACCAATCAAACTTTTGTTTCAAATAAACTTGAAGGTTCAACTATTCAAATTATTGCTTCCAATATTTCAACTAATAGCAATTCACCTAAATTCAATCCATTTACCAAACCTCAAATAATTTGAATTATTTTTGTAAAACAAAAGTTGCACATGTTGTTGTTACCCTAAATAACTCACCCAAATTTTCTCCTAATTTTTCTAACATCAAAACCCTAGCTTTTCCTACTATTTCAATTCAGCAAAAAAAATAATTAGAACCAAAAAAAATAAAACCAAACAGCAGGGAGAGAGAGAGGCCCAACTCCCCCCAGCCCACCATCTCCCTCAGCCCAATACCCCTTCGAGCGCCCCTTTCTTCAACCTTCTGTACGGCAGTCATCCTGCACCTCCACGTTTCAGAGATGCAACTGGGAACGGTGATCCCCTCCTCCACCTTCCCCTTATAGCTACCCGGTGCCCTAGCTCTCCCCCTCAACCCTAGCTTTCTCCCTTCTCCCTCTTCCCCGCCGTCCTCTCTCTTTTCTCCCTCTCCTTCTTCTCTGTTGCTCCCTCTCTGAAACTCCCTGTACCACTGAACCTGTACCCGAAATCCTCTCCCTTTTGGCTCCGGCGATCACCGACGTTGGGTCCTTCCCCGGCCAGGGAGAGGCCGGGAATGGACACGCCCCACCTCCCCCTCGCTCCTCCACCTCTCGGATTGGACCGGGAAGCATCGAGCCACCGCCACCATCGATGTTCACCACCGCCGGTCTCCCTGTCTGCCCCGACCTGCCACCGTCGCCTCCCTCTGTACCAGCGAGGTGAGCGCCTCCCGCTCCTCTTTCCCCCTCTCGCTCGCTCCCCTTCTCTCTCCCTTGCCCGCACGGCCACAGCAGCCATCAACCACGGCCACCACGAGCGCCACTCGCTGCCTTTTTCACCGACGATGTTTCAGTAACTGAACATCGAGTTCAGGTTCAGTTAAGTCCCGCACCCACACCACATACCCCCCACTGCTCCTATTCTGTCACAAACCCGAAGCCCACCCCACTGGTTCCTGTCCTTTGAGCGCAGCAGGAGGTGAGGGGATCGAATCCCCCCTCCCTCAATAAACCCATCTTTTTTTATTTCCATTTGTTTTCATACAGAAACTTCTGCAAATCACCAATAGGTCCCTGTTGATTAATTCTAGCCCCTGCAAAAATATTTTCCAAGTCCCTAATGAATTAAAAATGGCAGATTTGCACCTTAACTTGTGAAATGCATAAGTAATTCATCCCAACTCCAATTTTAACTTTTTAAATATGTTTTCTGCACCAAATTAAATTTTCTATCCAAATATAAAATTTGTTTACTGTTTTGAATATTTTAAATTGGTGAAATATTTAAAAAACTTGTTTAATTCACTTAAACTTGCAAAAATCATAACTTGGGCATAAAAATTCCAAATTCCACAAACTAAATATGTTTTCCAATCAACTTTTCATGTACTTTCCAAATATAAATTTTGTTTGCTGTTTTGAATAATTTAAATTGCTGAAAACAATTGTTTCTTGTTTAATGCATTTAAAAGTGCCAAAATGATAACTTGCTCATTTTAAATCCAATTTCAACAAATGAAATATGTTTTCCATGAAAAATTAAACCATATTTCCAAATATAAAATTTGTTTCATGTTTTGAATAATTAAAATTGGTTAAATGATTTAAACCTTGTTTAAATCATTTAATACTGTTAAATTCATAACTTGATCAAATTAAATTCTTTTGGGACAAATAAAATATGTTTTCCAACCATAAAAGTATAAACTTTTCAAATATGAATTTGGTTTAATGCTTTGAACAAATAAAAATTCAAATAAGTTCATGTTTGAATTAAATTCATTTAATTCTTGCTTAAACTTGTTTAATTCATAAATAATTTATTTGAAATCCTTTTTCAACAAGTGAAACATGTATTCCAACTAAAATCTTGTGTTCTTTTCAAGTATGAATTTTGTTATTTATTTTGCACAATTTAAATTGGTGAAAACAACAAATGCTTGTGTGACACCTTTAAGAAACCAAAATCCCAAAACTTAATAAATGAATTTCTAAACTTGGTAAACCTTATTTCCAATTACTTCTATTGTTGTTATTTTTTTTCTGTTTTCCTCATCCATGCATCATGCTAATTCACTTACACATGATGATTAGTTGTAGAACAATTAATTCAACCATAATTCATGGGCTTTCCATATGCAATCCAATTGCATGTGGGTCCATTTAATCATGTTGCTATCTTGTCAACTAGTTTATTTTGATGCATCAATTAAATGGTCATGCATCATCCCATGTTTGTGCACTATGCCATCTTATTGATTGTTTGTTCTCTGCGGTGTTTGTTTGCTTCTTCTCGGATACACGACGACGTTGAGACCGACGATACTTACGACACCCCTTCTAAGGAGTTAGCTCAGTACCAGGCTACTGGGTTTGCAGGCAAGTATTCACTCACATGAACCACTGTGTTCCTTTCAACATTGGTTACCGATACTTTACGTTGTCTATTCTGCTAGCCCTATGAATAGTTGTTTCTGTTACGAACCTATCACATGAATCCTGTAACCCTGATATTGCCTCACCTCCACTCTTATAACCCCGTTGTTTGAGCCCGTGTCTTACTAGCATGCTTAGGGTTGTTTTGCTCGAGTCTGTTACCCGTTACTTTCTGTTACTATTTCATTATGTTCTAGGGGCTCGATGTTAAACAATGAATCATGCTTAGGGTTGAATGTTTACACGCAAAGTGCTAGCTCGTGCTATGCCAGAATTTAGAATATGCGCCACACTGGACTTCTGATAGTACTTAAATTTCAGTACACATAATAATACCCCTAGGCTGCAAACTGAATAAATGCTTGCTTCTTGCTTAATGTTGCTGCAAACTGTACTTAAATTGTTTGTGTTTCTGATAATAACTACTCCAATTTGGAGTATGTTCTTTCCTGTGTACTCATGCACTATGGATCTATATCCTGGCAGAGACAAGATTATCTGTTGTTGTACTCCTGTAATAGCAATATATAGCTGATTTTCAAGTTTAATAAAATTTCAAAGTTTATATCAATATATAGTTGCTGTAGTAGCAATACAGACAACACACAACAAAACATACATTACAACTTGAACATAAATTACACACAACAAACACTATAGCTTTTGTAGTGAAGTGCATCACTTGATGTGCTCCTATCTCTTGCTTGCTAGCACCGATTGCTTAATGCAGCTTATCATGTCTCGATGAAATCACTCCGCGTCTTGCCTAGCACCATTAGGGCAGTGGTATAAACTTGTTCAGGGCATTGAAGCCTTAGAGGTAGATAGCCTAGTTGCCTTTCTGACCGTGTCCTTATGCAGATGCGGAGGTTTGTAACCATTTCCGCCACTATTGTTCATGATCTCGATCATAAATGTCTGTAGGCTTAGAAAAATCTTGTTCAGCTTAGTGGCATTGTAATTCTCAAATTCTTCCATTACACCTTTAATTAGATCCTGCAAAGTCCTTTGGCTTCTACGGTCTGTGTGAGATTGTAAGGAGTTGAAAAACCCAAGATCAAGGAATCTTGCTGGCTGTTGAATCGGTCTGATATCGAGTCCGGTCTTAGCCACAGCCGCGAGAAATTCTGGGTCATTAGGCAAAATGTGGGGCTTGGCATTGTCCTGCTGGATGAAAATTTTTTCTCCAGCATCCTTATCAGGCCAAGCATCCACTAGTGCAGGCAAAACCTTGTTTATTATGAAGTCTCTCATGACTTGTCTATCAACTTTGATTGACTTCGTCTCCATCGTACCTTTGGGCCTATTATCGCTATCTCTTTGGGCTGGAATTTCTTTGACAAAAGGCCACATGCCTATTTTACCCGAGAAGGTCTCATTTCCTTCACTGTCAAACCTCGGTCTTGCCACGGCCGTAAGGAACATGACTTTCCCTATGCTGTTTTTGTTTGCGACTGGTCTTATAGGGTCTTCTTCACTAGCTAAGAGGCAGTAATTTATGTCCTCTTTTGTCATGTTGAAAAATTTCTCATCTAGATGCATAATGTCGAACATTTTTTTCATCTTAGGACTTGCATTTGCTCTAGTTTTCTCGTCTGTGAATGAAAAACAAAATTCCACTCTGGTCTTCATATGCTTTTCGGTTAGAGCTGGCTTCACCAAATTTGAGTGTCTTCTAATTTCCTTCAGTTGGAAGTGTCTAAATAGTGTAGTAGGGCTACACTTTAGTTGCCAAGCCAATGATCGAATGGTGGATCGTTGGTTCAGTGGTATCGTTGGGATTAGTGCCAGATCTTCCACATCTTCCTTTTCTTTTATTTCCCACGTCAACCTCCAAACCTTCTTCGATTTGGTGCATGGCCTTTTTCCAAACCCTTTGAATAGCCTGAATATTCACCTCAAAAAATTCTACGATCTTTTTCTTGTCATCTCTTTTAAATGTACCACCTCTGCTCATAGAAACAGTATGCATTGCCACATAGGCTGCATATTTTTTACAGTCATTTAGTAACTTTCTTCTCTTTTTTGGTCGATGCACACCTACAAAAAGAAATAAGAGAAGAAATAAATTAAACGTGTTAGGAATTCTAAATAGTGTGAGTGTGTGACTATAATGGACATAGAAAGTTTAGCAAGTTTTCTTGTGCTTAATTTAGCAAGTTTTCTTGTGCTTAATTTGCTGGTAGTACCAGTAGCAGTGCAGTAGCTACTGCCAGTCTAATCTTTGGTTTGTTAGCACTTGTAGACTTGTTGGAAGTCATTTAATCACTGGAACTTAGAAAGGCATGAACATAGAAAATAGAATTTGTTGGCAGTCATCTAATCACTGAAACTTAGAAAGGCATGAGCATAGAAAATAGAAATTGAAAATACATTGGGGTAGATACATTTACAAAAGAAATTTGACATGGAGTACTGTATATGAGATGGAGTACTTGTTGTCAAACTAGATATTGCACTAAAATGTTGCCAGGCTAGGACACAGAGAGAAAGTTGTGAGGCTCTTGATCTTGTGTATTGCTACACGGATTTTAAACTTGATGTCACTGAGTAGGTTTCTAGGTTCTAGATTTAGTTCTGCAGTACAGGGTTCTTGGAATACAGGTTTTAGTAAATGAAAGACAGGGATCATTTCTATAAAAAAATGCAGTATACGGTTTACTGGTGTATATTCTTGCTGTAAAAAATGCACCCCATGTACTGAAATTCCTTCATAATTTATGTCAAAGCATAATTGTACCTGCAACTTGGACCATTGCATCCCCTACATCTTCTACTGCATCTTCAACCATTTCATCTTGTACTTCATCTTCATCCATTTCATCTTCATCCATTGCATCTTGTACTGCATTTTCATCCATTTCATCTTCATCCATTGCATCTTGTACTGCATTTTCATCCATTTCATCTTCATCCATTGCAGGTACTGCATTTTCATGTTCTTCAGGTTCTGCCGATGGACTGAAGTTAAGGTCAGGGAGGTCCATCTTCTACAGTCACTGCGCAATCCGATTATGGTGCTGCTGCTGGCGATATTCCAGGGAGCAGCGAGATACCAGCGAGATACTGGCAGGAGTTCCCGATGTCGAGTTCCTGATACAGCGAGGCCCCAGCGAGTTCCCGCTGGCCGATGATGCGAGCTTCGGACGCCGAGTTCCTGATGCGGCGAGGCCCCAGCGAGTTTCTGGTGGCCGATGATGCGAGCTCCGGACGTCGAGTTCCTGATGCGAGGCCCCAGCGAGTTCCTGAAGGAGAGGTCCTAGTGGCGAGCCGAGCTGCTGGTGAGCGTCGAGCCTGGATGGCGAGGTCTTGGTGGGAGTCGAGGGAGGTCCTTATGGCGATGAAGCAGTGCGAGTTCCTGATGGCGATACAAGCTCCTAGCCGAGCTGCTGGAGGCGCGGAGAATATCTTCTGCTGCTGCGGGAGACGATGCCATCGCCTAGATGGCGAGGTCCTGTGCGAGTTCCTGGTGGTGATCCGAGCTCCCGATGGTGAGTTCCTAGTGGCGAGCCGAGCTGCTGGAGGCGCGGCGAAGATCTGCTGCTGCTGCGGGAGACGATGCCGACGCCTGGATGGCGAGGTCCTGGCGCGAGTTCTTGATGGTGATCCGAGCTCCCGATGGCGAGTTTCTAGTGGCGAGCCGAGCTGCTGGAGGCGGCGGCGAAGATCTGCTGCTGCTGCGGGAGACGATCCCTCTCTTCTCCAGCGACCAACCGCTGCGTGTCCATTTCAAATTCGAGATCTGACGGAACGATTCAGATCTGAGGGGCAAACTCGTCCGTTTCCTGTATTTTGTCAGTTGTCGGAAAACTGTTCAGCGTCTTATATTTCGGTACAGAGGGAGTAGTATATAGTTTATTTTTCTTTTTCTTTTGACACGCGTTGCCTTCACATAAACAAAAAAAAACCTGGGAGCAGCCGAGCAAGCATGAGTTTTGTCCTCTTAAATCTCCCCTTTCCATTTCCCTAAAAAAAATCGCTCAAAAAACTTATCCATGTCGTTTTCCGTCGCATCGGTCTAACAACAAGCAGAGGTAGGACAAACAGAGTAATCAAACTTGTGCCTCGAGGAATGCCGGAGCGCGTGGCTGGTGGGACGAACGCGAGGCCGCACCGCGTGTACCGGCTATGAGGTCAGGTGCGTCGTTCGTTCCCGGAATGAGTCGGATCCGAACAAGCGAAGCGCCGCAGGCTCGGGCGCTACCGTGCGTCATGTCGGCGTCGAAGACATCTACTGAAATGGTATCACCTCTCTCCAGGTGCGCCATGGAGCCGCGCCCTTTCATGGGCCTTCGTTGCCAGAGAGCCTCGCCTCACACAAATTTTGTTGCAGTGCGTACGTGCGCAACAATGATTCCATAGAGCATCGTCACGTGCCGTGTCGTTGGCAGTGCGTACGTGCGCAACAATGATTCCATAGAGCATCGTCACGTGCGCAACAATGACTCCGCTCTACAGGCCTTGCTCGCTTGGAGCCAATGGGGGTTGCAGGCTCAGCCGCCGTTGGCGCCATGGACGGGAACGGCCCCCGTCAAGCTGCAGGCTCAAAGGAGGAGCGCCTCAGGAGTTGGGTCTGGTGGCACAGCCGCGCACACCGGCCGCTGGCCGTCGTTGTTCACGGAAGTACAGAATAAGGCCGACCGGTGCATGTTGCATACGTGACGGGGCCAACTGTCGCACGGTGTGCGAGTGATTGATTCTCTACACTATAGGGAGCCTCGCGAGGGAGCCTTCGTACATACGACATGCCACGTGCTGGATAGCTCGGTGATGGCGACCTGGCGCGGCGTGTCGTGTCCCACGACCCTCTTCAAAAAATGCACCACGACCTTCACGGCATCCCCGCCGAGGTGCAACATCTTTACTATTAAGGTTGCTGTGGCGGTGGTGTCACACTTCAACGAAATTACAGAAGGAATGCCACCACACAACTAACTATCCCACTTCTAAGTAATTACGGAGAATATGCCACCGTCCTAAATCCTCTCCCATCCCTAACCGTCCACTCCAGGCCAGTCTATCGTCTGCCCGATGTTACCGTTCGTTACTGCTAATTACGGAGGTACTGTATAATCAACGAAATCACCACGCACGCACGCAGCTTGTCCACAAAGGCATGGGATCCTATCACTCGGCCGGTCGGCCCGGCCCAACTAGGAAGCTACTCGCACATGAACTTCCCACGTCATAATATCTCCACGTCGATCCCATCTCCCTGGTTCCGTCGATGCCGCCGCCAGTGGCAGCGCAGATGCACGCACGATAATCAGGTGTAGGAGGAGAGGGTTGGGGGAAGAAGAGATTGGCGGCGTTGGCGCGAGCAGGAGTGAGGAGGAGGAGATCGCCGCCGCCCGTCTCATTCCCCACCTCTGGCCACAGCAGCCCGAGCGGCACCGCCGGTCATGCCACGACGGCCGGCAGGAGGCGCATGATCATGTCGGGGTTCCCTCAGTTGTCGCCTTCTCATTCGTGGAGGAAGATAGGAGGCGACGGCCTCCATTCATATGCATCGGTGGATTAGCCAGTATTGGGAGTTCTGAATTTTCGTTTCAGCAGAGATGCGCAGATTGTGTGTATGTGGCCTTATACTAACTGGTTCACCGAGATTTTCCAGGTGTCATTTTGTGTGATCTGGATGTGGAGTTCATCACCAACCGAGTGCCACGGGCTTCAGTATCCATTGCTTAGGCAGTTCAGTATTCATGTACGTGTCCATGCAGACCATCAACATGTTGCGACACTATATATGTTAGATTTTTACCTCTTCAACATGTTGCGACACTATATAGCAATTAGAGCATGAAGATACTCACTGTGTTTTACATTTGCGACACTATATAGCAATCAGAGCATGAAGACTGGGCTGCTAATGTTATACACAAACTTGTATTACGTTACATTACATGCATGATGGGAAAATAAACTCCATGCTCTCTTTACCTTAGGTGGACGGTGTTGTCGTTTTAATCTTGCACCGATCTATGTTTTATAGGCATTATTAGTATATCAGACTTTATAATGAAGTTCTGGTGCTTTTTTTGCAAGAACAGATTGTATGAAATAATCTGCCTCACAACGTCATTTTTCTCAGGAATGAAGAAGTTCAATGTATTGAAGTCTTCAATTTTACTAGCTGATGATTCGGGGTGAAAGCTTCATGTGTGCCCACTAAGCTGGGATATGATTTGCTAGCTGACTTGATGTTAATGTTTTTTATTTTAGAACAGAAACTCTGGTCGCTCATGGGTGTGACGCCAAGGAACTCCACAAACGAACACATAGTTTAGTTCACATTATTTGTTTTCCCCATGTACCGTTGACGCATATTGGCACTCCATCAACACTTTGACTGGGAAGATCATGTCGTGTTTGTCCGGTGGGATGGAGAGCACTCAAACACTTCTTAGTACGCAATGTATCTGGTTTATAACTACAAGAGCCCCTGATTTTGCACTTTGTCTTAAAGCATGCCTAAGCCAATGGCTAGACAATGTTGTTGTAATGTCAAGCACTGAAGATAACTTTGCAATAATTTATGGAGATTTGATAGTCCTTCAGATATCAATTTCCATTCCTAACTAGAAAATTTGATTATATGTATATTGTGAGAAATTTTGGCTTAATGGTGTGCGAATTGTGTTTTTTGCTCGCTTGTATTTATGTTTTATTGATGGTTTAGTGTATTTTGAAGGAGCGTTGCATAGTTAATTTGTATTAAAAAACTAAATTTTGATAGCAAAGATAATTATGACATTTATCTATTATGTTTTTATGCGCAACGGACAAAAAAACTTGTGGTCCGTGGCAACGCACGGGCATTCAACTAGTCTAGCTACAGGGATGGGCGTGGGGGGCAGCAGGCGGTAGTTGTGCAGGCTACCGTTCTTCCATGGGTACGAACATGCGAGAAAATATTTCTCAATCGAGTAAGGCGTGTAAACAGGGGTATGATTGTCTTGGATTTGTTGCCTATTCATTCAAAAGAAAATAAATTAATAAAAAATATATCAAAGAGAAGTCGAGCGACTGTCGTGTGATGTGCGAGTCATTGGATGTCTGTGGGCGTCCTCGTGACAAAGCAAACAACATCAAGCCCAAATCCGTGGAGGCCGCCAACCCAATTTGCATATTCGGGACCTATGGCGAGGCAGTGCAGCGCATGCCAAGGGCTGGCACCAGGAATACGTACGCCAACCACGTGCAAAGTATAAAAAATGAACTTTGGGGCCAAGCAAGTGTAAGTTCCCTCTGCATCCAGAATTTTGGGGGCAAATTAAAGCACGTAATGAATTTTTTAGCTACTTTATTCTCTTCCGACAATTTTGGACGTATTGGGTATTGTGATTTTTGTGAGAGAAATCCTCGTATAATTTTTCTTTGCTTTATGTCTCCATTAGATTTAGTGGTTTCTTCCCTGAGTTAACAATACTACTCAGTATAAAGGATTTTGAAACGATTTGTGACAATGTGGATGTTAGATTAATTCTTTACTCTGGCTCTAGGTTTCCAAGGATTTTTATTCCGGAACACGCTACAAACGCAAATGCTAATATACACGCGTGTAGACCCATCCCTATGAACGCACACACATACGCCCTACCCCTAAGAGCATTTTCGAAACACTGAGCCGACGGAACTTGAGTTCGACGAAGTCACCATAGATGTCTCGCTGTCGATGGAAACATCGCCTCCCACTGAAAGAATATTCCGTCTAAACTCGACACACAGTTGTCAAACATGGGGTTTAGACTCTGTTGGGCTGAGGTTACAACCACCCACCTAAACATCCAACCACGGCTTGGTTCACGGTTTGAAAGGATTTATAAAAGATGCACAAACAAGTGTAGCTTCCTCATTTTTGTATGTGAATCTACGGGTTGTAGTCTGGCTAGACTAACAGTTCTTTTAAACAACGTGATCCATGGCAGTGAAATTATGATGTTTTATAGGTCGTGGGATATATTCACTTAAGAGTTGGAAAACAACTTTTATTACCGCTACACGCAAATTTGTAATTTGATTCGGGGGTACTTAATGTTTCTCATATATTTTTGTATTGCAAATTCTTAGGTACATTACAATAATGTGCATGCCTCATAGACATATTTCCATAAAGGTTTGGTACAACTAATATGTCGGGAAGTTGAATGCACGTGTAAATGGGCTGAAACTTCCCATTAAGATTTGCTAGAACTAATGTGTGAAGAAAGTTGTTAATTTCGTATATATCATAAGACGACGACTTAATATTGTGAAGTACTAAAGTTTGCAGTTACATGAGAGCTTGATAGAAGCCTTATATTGAAGCTATTATGGACATTTAAGTAAGCGTATGATTTGTAAAAGTAGGTATTTAATCGTATTTTGCGGGAAAACAAGTGAAGATGGGCCTGCTGAGTTCTGTATATGAAAAGAAAAAACAAGGCATAGTGAAACATTGTTCCTTGTGACCTTGAATTGTTTGTTTTGTTGAGTAAACATATAAGGAACCCTTATATGTTTAAGTTAAGGCATATTTCTTAAAGTCTACAACTATTTTCTTTTCGATAGTTCTGTGTGTGCCATGAAATCTTTGTTATATTATTTTACACAATTACATGCTCCTCCATTCCTTCAAGTGAATTATCTTAATTTTCTATTATAAAAAGTTGAATGCTTATAAGGTGGATGTTCATTGATTTTTCTTCAAGTTAAATACCTCTATTTTTTACTTAAAATAAATTTTAAAAGGTTTATCCATATATTATTTGGAGTGTACACTTTTTACACGAAACAAAAGTTACTTTTCAAGTCATCGTTGCATACAAAACTTGCCCAGTTTAATATAAAGTAGAATCATTGTAATATTTTTTTTCTATTAGCTGGTAAACGTACTATCCTAGACTATATTTAATTGTCATCATAGTTGTATTTTACTTTCTCAAAAAGCAAGAAAAACAATTTCTTAGTATCGAAATTTGCCAGCTCGCCTTTCGGCGCGGATGATGATTCAGTCTGTTTTTGTTATAGGTATCGGTAAAGATATTGTCCCTCAATGTTTTAAGCCTGTAGATACTGAAAATTCAATGTTATTGTCACGGGAATGTTCTTATTAATTGTAAGTCTTGAATTGCTCGACTCTGCTGAGTGGTTGTGCCGGTGCCAACTTCGATACCGAACTTTAATATTTTTCTGCTTGATGCAAGCGAGCTGTTTTTTTTGTTTTGTTTGCCGTTTGCTTGGATAGTTATTGTACGGGTCTCGATGTTGCCATGGACTCTAATGCACTGATATGGTATTTGCTATGTTATTCATGTCTTGGTTCAACTTGTGTGTGCACTCCTGTTTTGGCATGTTTTATTCTGTCTGGGGCATCAGGAGATTTGTTGGTGGATGGTTCGCTTATTGTTTCAGATACATCCAGTGTGAGTTTTGGCTCTTCAACGAATTGTTGGTGCAGTGATCCATATTTTTGTTACGTGTATTATTTAGTTGAGAACCAGCGTGCCACGTACACAAGCCGACAAAAGATAAAAGGCCATCAACAAATGATGCGCGCAGCGAAGCGCGCGAAATACCTTCTAGTGATCCCCTATTGAGAACCTAATTGTTCTTGAAAGTAAAAAACAAGACTTACTGTTGCAGGACGGTTAAGAGTGCGGTTGTATCTCTACCCAAATACTACCCAGGAATACTCTTCGACGATGTTCCCGACGACAGCGAGGTGGTTGTGCTGACTTTAAGTGTGTGTACGTGTTTGTGAACGTCTGCATATACCGTGTTCCGCAAAGGAGAAAAGAAAATCATCCCTATTTTCTATTGGAGTTTTCTTTGGTCACTACGCGTTACGTTCAAAAGCAAAGGCAAGAGGAAATTAGGAAAAAAAATCGGCGCTGGCGCACGTGTACCATATGTTTAAGTAGAACGGGCAGACGGCGGCAGTGGCAACACACCTAACCGTGGAACTCGCTAAAGCTTGATCGTTTTCTGTGAAACGAGTGGATGTAGCAGCAAGAAAATAATTCGTTCATCTCCATAACAAAGATTTTTTCTCCCTTTGCAACACACTAACAATAGTAATTCTATGAATAAAAAAGTTAATACAGAAAAAAAAATCCTAAAGATAAATATTATTCATCAAAGAGGCCTATAGTGGATTTCTACTTTTGTTGTTTCCCAATTGATCACTATTTACAACAGAGCCTATACCCATGTTCGCCCCTTATTCTGTCCTCGTGCACCAAAAATCTTCCTAAGCCAGAGGCGCCACCTTGCGAGGGAAGAAATAAAACCTCTTTGAGAGGGAACTACTAATGGCTGGCCGCAGCGGTGCTCGAGGGCTAACTGTGACCATCAGCGTTAGCGGACACAGCTTTGTCGAGCCCGAAATATTGAGGTCTCAGCGGTGGCCCACTTAAACTAGATCCTCTTACAAGGCCTCTCCATGGATGATGTTGGAGGTTGATCAAGAGAGGTAGGAAGCACCGTCGTTAGCAGCTCGGTCGAAACAGGGCTGGCCTAGGCCAGACAAGAAGGGTGACCGCCCATGGCTCGAGAAGAGAAGGGACACAAATGGTAAAATATAAAGTAGTCGCTATGCTATTATCCATTATATCTATAAAATATTTAATATAATCGATACATTTAAATAATAAACTTACATATGCACATATTAGAATCTGTAATCACTTTATTTTCAGGATGATCATTCTAAACAATATTGTTTCAATAGCAAGTAGAGGGCATGCACAATTTGTTAAAATTTGACTTGCCAGAGAATTTTGACCATGATAAAGTTGTGATATTGGTACAGGTTGTACTCTGGAAATTTCTATAAATATGCTCACTTAAGCATATACTAGAAACCACGATTGGATTATTTGCCGGATCATATTATTTACAAATATTTGCCCTAAAAATGCATAAACTATATATATTGTGCATTATAGAAAATACTTTTGTTACAAAATACAAGTTAGTACCTAAATAAAATTTGGTGACTTTCAGTGATTTCAATACAAACAAAAATACACCAACTAAAATTTGTAATATTGCCAATTATGTGGTTAAATTATGTAGATAATATACTTTTATTATTGTACCATGCTAAAAGTAAGATGCAGAGAAGTATAAAAGTTTGGTACAAATTTATTTGTTTTGATTCGCTCGAGGCCCAATTTTCATTGGAACGATGTTGGTCGAAAAAATAAATATTTATGTACATAATTTGCAGCATATTTGACAACATACTAGTTAGTACTTAAATGGATCGAAAAGTTCCGTCGCTCTGGTGTACGGCTGGGTTGGCTTTTCTCTATTTCTGCGGTGACTGACAGTGAGCTGAGGCAAAACTTCTTCTTTTGCTTTGTTCTCCTGGTTTTGTTTACACAAGACTCAAGACGGAAATTTCTTGAAGGAAACAAATACAAGCTAATTGAAAATTCATCAGCACGACTCTGTTACCATGTCAAGTGTGTGGAATTCATTCGATGATTCCATGATGCGCGTGTTTGGATGTGCTGGAATTGGGTATGGAATTCATTTGATGATTCGAGACGAATGACTCCGAAGTGTTACGTGATTCCAACCTGTACACCCGTCATTCTCTAGGATTTCTTCCTCCTCCGACGCACCTCTTCTTCCTCTACCAACCTCGCTCTGCCAGCACCATGGTTTCTCACCACCGATAACATGATAGATTGATATTTCTTCCTCCCCCTGGCTCTTCTCCCACGTCCGGTGAGCCGCCGTCTAACCTCATCTCACCCGACTCTTCTCCCACGTCCGGTGAGCCGCCGTCTAACCTCATCTCACCCGTCCCCAGCAGGTACGTCTCCTTCTCCATCTATCATTTCCTCTCCTGTCTCTCAATCCCCTTTTCCCGTTTAAAGGCCTAACCCTAGCTAGATCGCCCCAACCTGCTGATCTACAACTAATCGACCTCAACCTCCAGATACCTTGCTCCAGCTCTTCTTCCCAGGCCGGACACCTTCTCCAAATCCCAAGGTATGCTATACTAGTGACTAGTCCTGAACCTCCATATTCCCATCTCTATCTACGTGGTTGGCTAGGAAAGATATGAGCAAAGTGTTGTAGGTGCATACATTGGCAGTAGCTAGTACTAGCATTGGGTGATGTATGCTCCTTGTTGGAGAAATGGGTGGATATTCGTTGGGTAGGGGATGCGACAGCATTGGATATAGTGGTGTTGAGGTTTCCATGGATTTGTGGCCCATGTCTCTAGTAATTAAACATGTAGGGACTCTTTGGATTGAAGTATTTTCAAAAGAATTTTGGAGGATTCCAATCCATAGGATTCTTTCCTATGGAATGACTTTGGATCAAAGGAATGATACCTACAAAATTCCTATGGATTGTATTCCTACACCCCAATTCCATAGGAATTTCAACATCCACTCTAACCTCTTTTTTACACTCATTCGCGTAGGATCGAGGCAAGTTTCCTATGGCTCTATCCAAATGACTGTTTGGACAGTTTCCTCTATTTTGTAATCATATGTTTTGCAGCTACAATCCTGTCAAATTCCTATATTTTCTCGGTTCCTCTGTTCTGTAATCCTGTGATCCAAAGAAGCACGTAGTTGGCTAGCTAGTTTGGTATCTGTAATAAAGCTGTAATTGAAACTTGTAACTTTTGTTTCAAGCTCCGGGGATTTTGTTTCAAACTCCCATGTATTTTATTATTGTTACATACTTGTGTTTTCTAGTTGCAGAATGTCTTACACTTGCCTATTAGTTTGCTGGGCCATCCATTTAATAATAAATTATTCTTTATATTTTACCTAAACTCTCATTTGATCTCTATCGGGTATTATTTTAATGAAATTAGGCTGCCAACGTTGTGTGGTACTACAGAAGATTTTGGGGAAACATGTCATCCTTGCTATTTTGGCAGTTATTATCCTCAACCTTCTGAACTTCCATCTTTATCATTATCCTCAAGTTAAGTTATACCTTTGTTTTTGTTTAATTTACAGGGTTTCAGATTTTATGTTCTCACCTGTGTAGATGACTGTCGTTTGTTGTTGTAAGATAAAAAATATCACACACTATTTCATATAGATGTAGTAAGATAAAAAAAAATCCCGTGCAAAGATTCACTCTACCTCGTGCAAAGATTCTCAACAGCTAATTTCATGTAGCTTTAGTAAGATAAAAAATATCACACAATATACCGAATTATAATATTCGTGTTTGGCTGTCAATCTAAATGATTTCCTATAGATGTCTTTGCTTTGTATGATACGTAAATGTAGCACATACTACTACTAAATGCTTCTTTGTGTGGTGTTTTTTGTTCCCTACACCATAATACACATGTAATATATGAAAAATTTATTTCCTCGATTAGGTTTTATTTTTATGCTCAATTAGCCCTCTGTGTCCTATATGTATTATAGATGGCTGATCTACCTATAGAGTTATATCATGAGAAGAGGAGGAGGAAGAAAAGGAAGAGGGAAACTGATGTATTCTTTGTTTCTGTAGTGTCCATAGCTCAACATATCTATTGTAAGACAAAAAAAAGATTTTAGAGCTTGGAGATTTCAGCGAGAAAGAGACCATGACTAGAGTTAGGGAACAGATGCTTAGAAATATTTATTTGGGTCCTAATGAATATTGCTATGATACTCTGAGGTTCACCAAAAGGTCCTTTTCTGACCTATGTGCTACCTTACGTGAAAGGGCCGGACTGAAAGACACCTTCTACATGTCTGTTGAAGAAGTTGTAACCATGTTCTTGCTTGTTCTTAGCCATGGCATGAAATTTAGTTTAATCTGTAGCATTTATAGGTGGACACTTGAGCCAGTTAGCCGACACTTGAATGAGGTGTTAGGAGTCGTCCTGCCTTGATACGTCTCCAACGTATCTATAATTTCTTATGTTTCATGTTGATATTATACCAATTTCTACATGTTTTCTATATACTTCATATCATTTTTATGCATTTTCTGGGACTAACCTATTGACAAGATGCCATAGTGTCGGTTCATGTTTTCTGATGTTTTTGGATTTTAGAAAGGTTGTTCTGGAAATATTCTCGGAATTGGACGAAACAAAAGTCGAAGTCCCTTTTTTCTGTCGCGTACACGGAGTCCGACGGAGACTCGAAGAGGGCCAGGGAGGTGTCCATACCATAGGGCGGCGCCCCCTGCCGCACGGCCATGTGGTGTGGCCCCTTGGTCGCCCACCGACATTGCCATTCCTCCTATATATTTCCCTCCTCGGGAAAACCCTAAGTACCCGAGCCTCTATCCACGAAAAGTTCCATAGCCGCCGCCGTCGTCAACCCTAGTTCGGGAGGGTTCTGAAGCTCTTCCCGGCACCCTGCCGGGAAGAGCCGGACTAAAGACACCTTCTACATGTCGGTTGAAGAAGTTCTAACAATGTTCTTGCTTGTTCTTAGCCATGGCGTGAAATTTAGTTTAATCTGTAGCATCTATAGTTGGACACTTAAGGCAGTTAGCCGACATTACAATCAGGTGTTAGGAGCCGTCCTTCCCTGATACGTCTCTAACGTATCTATAATTTCTGATGTTTCATGTTGATATTATGCCAATTTCTACATGTTTTCTATACACTTCATATCATTTTTATGCATTTTCTGGGACTAACCTATTGACAAGATGCCATAGTGCCAGTTCATGTTTTCTGATGTTTTTGTATTTCACAAAAGTTGTTCTGGAAATATTCTTGAAATTGGACGAAACAAAAGCCGAAGTCCCTTTTTTCTGTCACGTGCACTGACTCTGAAGTAGACTCGAAGAGGGCCAGGGAGGCGGCCACACCGTACGGCGGCGCCCCCCTGATACATCATAAACGTATCCTTAATTTTTGATGTTTCATGTTGTTTTCATGTTATTTGATACATTTTTCCTATACACTTTATGTCGTTTTTATCGATTTCTAGGACTAACCTATTGACAAGATGCCACAGAGCCAGTTTCATGTTTTCTGCTGTTTTTAGTTTCAGAAAAGTTGTTCTGGAAATATTCTTGGAATTGGAAAATTTGAAGCCCGGAAGTCTTAGAAATCCCGAAGGTTTCACAGAGTCATGAAGAGGACCGGAGGGGGGCCACAGGGGGCCACACCGTAGGGCGGCACGCCCCCCATGGTCCCGCCGTAGGGTGGTGTGGGCCCTCCACCGCCATCGCCCTTTCGCCTATTTATTCCCCCTGATATGTCAACCCTACAAATATACCACTTCTTCCCGAGAAACAACTGACGGCTCCGTCATCGTCAACCCGAGATCGGGAGGGTTCTCGAGCTCTCCCCGGCACCCTTTCGGGGGGGAAATTCACCACCGGAGGGGTCTACACCACCATGCCCGCCTCCGGAGTGAAGCGTGAGTAGTTCATCCCTGGACTACGAGTCCATAGCAGTAGCTAGATGGTTATCTTCTCCACTTTATGCCTCATGTTTAGATCTTGTGAGATGCTTTGTATGATCGAGATCATCTTATTGTAATTCTACATGTTGTGTTTGCTGGGTTCCGATGAATGTTGAATGCTATGTCTTATGATTATCAATCTATCATGTTATATTCATGCATATGTTATTTATGATCTTGCATGCTCTCTGTTGTTAGTAGATGCTCTGGCCAAGTAGATGTTAGTGACTCCAAGAGGGAGTATTTATGCTCGATAGTGGGTTCATGCCTCCTTTGCATCTGTGCTCGAGTGACAGAAATGTGGCGGATTGAGGATGCGATGTTGCCATTAGTGAGACGATGTTTACTTCGTTTACATTGTTTACATTACACACTTTGCTTACTGCGATTATCTGTTACTTGCAACTTAATACCCAACGTTTGTTCGGATGATATTCGGAAGGTGGATTATTAGTCATAGATGCAGTTGGATGACAGTCTATGTATTTTGTTCTAATGACCGCATGAATCACATAGTAATATTTATGTCTTGCATATGCACTACGGTGCAGCCTTCATTTCTATCGATGGTCCAGCGATGCTTGCGTTGGGATACCCCAAGAGGAGGGTGTGATGAGCATAGCGGTAGGAATTTTCCCCTTAGTTAAGAACCAGAGTTATCAATCCAGTAGGAGAAAGAGGACCTTCGGAAGGTTGATGCCACTGACGGTGGTGTTGGCGCTTCACCGGTGTCAGCAACAACATGGAACCAGCACACAACACAGCCAAAATACTTTGCCCCAATGGTACAGTGAGGTTGTCAATCTCACCGGTCTTGCTGAAAACAAATATTAGATGTATAGTGTGGAAAACAGTGTATGCTTGCAGTAAGTAAAGAGAGCAGGAAATTGTTGTGGTTTGTTTAACAGTGTGGAAAAATGGACCGGGGTTCATAGGTTCACTAGTGGTGTCTCTCCATAAAAATTAACATGCTGGGTGAATAAATTACAGCTGGGCAATTGACAAATAGAGGTTGTACCGTAGTGCACAATATAACATGATGACTACTATGATATTTAGTGCGGGCATTACAAAAAAATACATAGACCAAAATCCATCTGCATCTATGACTAATAATCCACCTCAGGTTATCATCCGAACCCCCTTAGGTATTAAGTTGCAAGCAACATATAATTGCATTAAACAAAGTGTGTAATGTAAGCAATTATTATACACGCTGGTACTCTCACCGCTGTTTTCTCCCTAATGGCAATAGCACATCCTCCCCCTTCACGTTTCTGTCACTCGAGCAAGGCAACAAGGAGGCATGAACCCACTATCAAGCATAAATACTGCCTCTTGGAGTCACTAGGAACTACTTGGCTAGAGCAACCACTAGCAACGGAAAGCATGCAAGATCATAAATAACATATGCATTAAAGACTATAATCAACTTGGCATAAAGTCAATATTCATCGGATCCTAGCAAACACAGCATATAGAATTACATAACATCAATCTCGATCATGATAGGCAGCTCACGAGATCTAAACATGGAGGCATATGAGGAGGAGACAACCATCTAGCTACTGCTATGGATCTGTAGTCCAGGGATGAACTACTCAAGCATCACTCCGGAGGCAGGCCTGGTGATGTAGAAGCCTCCGATGATGATTTCCTCTCCGGTAGGGTGCCGGAAAACAGCTCCAGAACCCTCCTGGTCTAGGGTTGACGGTGACGGCGGATGTAGAACTTTTTCGGGGATTTTGATCATGTGCCTACGGTTTTCCATCAGGGGGGATTAAATAGGCGAAAGGGCAGAGGCGGTGGAGGTCTAGGGGCCCCACACCACCCCTGGCGCGGCCAAGGGGGGACGCCACCCTATGGTGTGGGCCCCTGATCCCCCTCTTTGGTCTTCTGGATGCTTCCAAGGAAAATAGGACTTCCGGGCTTCGAACTTTCCAATTCTCAGAATATTTCCAGAACAACTTTTCTGAAATTAAAAAAACAACAGAAAATAGGGAACTGGCTTTGTGGCATCTTGTCAATAGGTTAGTCTGGAAAATCGATAAAAATGACATAAAGAAGGGAGAAAACTTGCAGCAATTGGCAAAATATCATCATGGAGCATAAAAAATCAGGGATACGTTTATGACGTATCAAGCATCCCCAAGCTTAGTTCCTACTCGTCCTCGAGTAGGTAAACGGCAAAACAATAATTTCTGAGGTGACATGCTACTAACATAAACTTGATCAATCTAATGTAAAAGCATATGCACGCTGAGATCATAAAACTTTAAACACAATCATGATAAATAAAACTTTAATAATAAAGCATAGCAATTACTTTGCATCATGAAGAGTAACTCAAATAAAGGATCATGAATAATAATGCAAAGAAAGGTAAACGTTTGTTTCAGGTATAGAGAAAGCATGGCAAAGTTATATTTCGATAGTCCTTAAGAGTGGGGCAAAACGTAAATGCGAGGAGACTTTTAAAGTTCAAGAGGAAGACTAGAACAAATAATTTAAGAAAAAATGATAGCACATCATGCAATAATTATTGATGTTTATAGGACAAATGCACATAGAACTCAGAATGGGAAAAATGCTCTCTCAACTATGCATAAAGTTAGAGGATGGAGACTCGTCATAAAAGTAAAAGAAAGTCCCTTCGCAGAGGGAAGCAGGGATCACTCATGTGCTAGAGCTTTTTATTTTATTAAACAAATGTATTAAAAGTTTGACATTTGTGGAGGAATGTCTATATTTTAGGAGGGGTGTATGCTAGTGTCAACGAATGGTAAACAGACAATACAGTACGTCACAAGCCAACTGGATTCACAAGAGCGGCTCCCATGGTGAAGGACGCAACTCGTGTAGAAGGTCATCCCTCTTTCTCTTTTGTTTACACAATTATGCTTTGACTGATATGATCAGGGGCAAAAATAGTGAAGAGAATTGTTTTGTATTAATTTGGGGCTGGGCACCCTGCTGCCAGCTCTTCTATCATTTTAATAAGCGGATGAAGCTGCTAGTCCAGGATGTGAAATCCAATCAACAAGCGAGATAAAGATTCTCTATTGACGTCCTCGTGAGCAAAAACAAGAACACACAACAGGAATAATTTTGAAGGTTTTAAAGGTAAAACATGAGCAATTTACTTGGAATGGCAGTTAAATACCACATGTAGGTAAGTATGGTGTACACAATGGGAAAAACTTTGGTTTAAGGGAGTTTTGATGCACGAGTTGAGCTCATACTCAGTACAGGTGGAGGCTAGCAAAAGACTGGGAGCGACAAATCAAGAGAGTATAAGAGCCATACTCATGCATAGCGACATAAGCATCATTAATTAAAACATAAGCAGTATCACAAGTTCAAAAACTAAGTGGTCATGGAGGCTATTCGTGACTTTCTTTTAGTCATAAACATGGTGTGAGCATGCGCGAAGTCAACCAAATAAATCATTCGAAAGAGAATAGCATATATTGATGCTTTACTATGACAAGAACAACTCATATATTAAACACTCTCAGCTATTTGAGGCTAATCATGCTACTCAATAACCACAAGGCTTTAAAACTAAAATAACATTTAGCATGACATCAAAAAGTTCTAGCCACAGTCTATACAAGCTTCTACTAGTACTGTTATCAATTCTACTTCAAGCAGTTGTTTTCTTTCTCCCAACAAGCACCATACAAAACATGCTTTAACAAAAAAATACTCTTTATGATACAGCAAGAAAATATGAGAGTAATCACATAACACTACTAAAACTAACAGCTCTGATAAGAGATGCATGCAAAACAGGAGCTAATTAAATGCAGCACCCAAACAGAGACTAAGAATACAATGTGTCACTCTCCAATAAAAGAAAGCTGGGGTCCAACAAAGCTTATTATGAAAATAAAAACAAACTTAAAGAAAACTGAAAACAAAAATAAAATACGCTCCAAGTAAAGCACATAAGATGCGACCGAATAAAAATATAGTTTCACTATAAGTGACCTGATAATTTGTTGATGAAGAAGGGAATGCCTTGGGCATCCGTTAGCTTAGATGCTTGAGTCTTCTTGGAATTTGCAGGCATGTACCACTGGGGCATCCCCAAGCTTAGGCTTTTCACTCTTCTTGATCACATTATATCATCCTCTTCTCTTGACGCTTGAAAACTTCCTTCACATCAAAATTCTCACAATCTTCATTAGCAACGTTAGTGCAATCGAAATAATGAACTCACATGGTTCAGTTTCAACACAATAATAGCAATCAAAAACACATTATATACTGTCACAACTTTTTTTTAAACTCTTTTTCTCAAAATAACACCAAAAGAAAGAATGAAGATGCAAATGCAATAATTGCCAGAAATCTGTCAAAACAGAACAGCAAGCAGAGATCATTTTTTTATAAAATCTTCTGTTGCTCAAATCAAAAAGTTGTCAACTAAGAAACGTTTCTTATATAACTCAGTATTAAGCACAAAAAATCTCAGGTCATTTTCAATGTTCTGTGATTTTTAACGGAATTAACAGTGGACAACAGAAATCTGTTTTATGTGCAGAAATTCGAAATATAGTGTCAACTTTCCACTATAGGCTTTACTTGGCTCAACAAAAACACAAAACAAAAGATACAGAGGGGTTGATAGGGAAATATAAAACACCCAGGTGCAAAGCACACCAAAGAAAACAAAGAAAATTAGAATGAAAACAGAGAAATAAAATGGGTTGTCTCCAGGTAGCGCTTTTCTTTAACGCCTTTCAGCTAGGCACAAAAGATCAAATCAAGTATTTTCAAGTGAAGAAGCATCAACATCATATTTTGCTCTAATAATATAGTAAAAGGGTAGCTTCATCTTATTTCTAGTAAGTGTTCCAAACCTTTCTTGAGGGGAAGTTGATATTTAATACTCCCCTCTTTCATGTCAATAACAGCACCAAGAGTTCTAAGAAAAGGTCTTCCCAAAACAATAGGAAAAGAAGCATTGCATTCAATATCCATAACAACAAAATAAACAGGGTAAAGGTTATTATTAACCATAATGAGAACATCATCAATTCTACCAAGAGGTTTCTTCTTAGAATTATCAGCAAGATGAAAATACAAATAACAGTGTTCTAACGGTAGTAAATCAAGAATATCATAGAGCTTTTGAGGCATAACATAGATACTAGCACCAAGATCACACAAAGCATTGCAATACAAATCATTTAATTTTATCTCAACGATAGGCTCTCAACCATCATCTAATTTTCTAGGGATAGATGTCTCAAGTTTCAACTTTTCTTCCCTAACTTTCATGAGAGCATTAGTAATATGTTTAGTAAAGGCCATACTCATGGCACTAGCATTGGGACTTCTAGCAAGATTTTGTATAAACATAATAACTTCAGAGATATTACAATCATAAAAATCGAAGTTATTATCATCAAAAGTAATGGGACCATTATCTCCTACATCTCTAAAAAAAATTAGCACTTTTACTAGAAACAGTTTCAGCAATTTGAGGCAATTTCGCACGTTTCACCGAAGGAGTAGGGACTTTATCAACACCAACTAATTTACCATTGATAGTAGGAGGTTTACTAGCACTTGGAGTTTCAGTTGTACTAGTGGTTGTGATGGTACAAACTCTAGCAATATTATTCTTTCTAGCCAATTCATCTTCTCTTTCCCACCTAGCACGTAAATCAGCCATCAATCTAACATTATTGTCTATTTGAACTTGGATGGAATTCAAAGTTTTATTTTGTTTAACATCTTGTGGCAAAACCTTCAGTTTTAGAATATCAACATCAATGGCAAGGCTATCTACTTTATAGTCAAGAACATCTATTTTACCAAGCTTTTCCTCAACAGATTTATTAAAAGTAGTTTGTGTGCTAATAAATTCTGTAAGCATGTTTTCAAGATCAGAGGTAGAGCTTTTGTTGTTATTGTAGGAATTTCCATAAGAATTACCATAACCATTATTAGGAGGATAGGGCTTGTAATTGTTTCCACCAAAATTATTTCTATAAGCATTGTTGTTAAAATTATTATTTCTAATAAAGTTTACCTCAACATGCTCTTCTTGAGAAACCAAAGAGGCTAAAGGAACATTATTTGGATCAACTTGAGCTTTACCATTAACAAGCATAGACATAATAGCATCAAGACTTTCACTCAAAGAGTAGGTTTCCTCAACATAATTTACCTTCTTACCTTGTAGAGCTCTCTCAGTGTGCCACGCTGAATAATTTATCATCATATCATCAAGAAGCTTTGTTGCATTGCCAAAAGTGATGGACATAAAGGTACCTCCAGCAGCTGAATCCAATAGGTTCCTTGAGGAGAAATTCAGCCCTGCATAAAAAGTTTGTATAATCATCCAAGTATTCAATCCATGAGTGGGACAATTCTTCACCATAGTTTTTATTCTTTCCCAAGCTTTAGCAACATGTTCATTATCAAATTGTTTAAAATTCATTATGTCACTTATTAGGGATATAATCTTAGCAGGAGGATAATATTTTCCAATAAAAGCATCTTACACTTAGTCCATGAATCAATACTATTTCTAGGAAAAGATAGCAACCATTCTTTAGCTCTTCCTCTCAAAGAGAAAGGAAATAATTTTAGTTTAATAATATCTCCATCTACATCTTTATATTTTTGCATCTCACATAGTTCAACAAAATTATTAAGGTGAGCAGCAGCATCATAAATACTAATACCAGAGAATTGTTCTTTCATCGCAAGATTTAATAAAGCAGGTTTAATCTCATAGAAAGCAGCAGTAGGAGCAGGTGGAGCAATAGGCGTGCAAATAAAATCATTGTTGTTTGTGCTAGTGAAGTCACACAACTTAGTGTTCTCAGAGGAACTCATTCGCAGAATAATAGCAAGCAAATAAATAACAGCTATAAAGTAAACTAATTTTTTGTGTTTTCAATATAGAGAATAAAAACAAGAGAATAAAAAAAATAAAGAGGTTGAGAGTGAGAGGCTCCCCTTGCCAGAAGACATCCTTCTCCCCGGCAACGGCGCCAGAAAATGTCCTTGGTGCTTGTGTAAGGATACCCCAAGAGGAGGGTGTGATGAGCACAGCGGTCGGAATTCCCCTTAGTTAAGAACCAGGGTTATCAATCCAATAGGAGAAAGAGGACCTTCGGAAGGTTGATGCCACTGAAGGTGGTGCTGGCGCTTCACCGGTGTCAGCAACAACGTGGAACCTGCACACAACACAACCAAAATACTTTGCCCCAACGGTACAGTGAGGTTGTCAATCTCACCGGTCTTGTTGAAAACAAATATTAGACTTATAGTGTGGAAAACAGTGTATGCTTGCACTAAGTAAAGAGAGAGGGAAATTGTTGTGGTTTGTTTAACAGTGTGGAAAAATGGACCGGGGTTCATAGGTTCACTAGTGGTGTCTCTTCATAAAAATTAACATGCTGGGTGAACAAATTACAGCTGGGCAATTGACAGATAGAGGTTGTACCGTAGTGCACAATATAACATGATGACGACTATGATATTTAGTGCGGGCATTACACCAAAATACATAGACCGAAATCCATCTGCATCTATGACTAATAATCACCCTCAGTTTATCATCCAAACCCCCTTAGGTATTAAGTTGCAAGCAATAGATAATTGCATTAAAGAAAGTGTGTAATGTAAGCAATGATTATACACGCGGGTACTCTCACCGCTGTTTTCTCCCTAATGGCAACAGCATATCCTCCCCCTTCACGTTTCTGTCACTCGAGCAAGGCAGCAAGAAGGCCTGAACCCACTATCAAGCATAAATACTCCCTCTTGGAGTCACTAGGAACTACTTGGCCAAAGCAACCACTAGCAACGGAAAGCATGCAAGATCACAAATATCATATTCATTAAAGACTATAATCAACTTGGCATAAGGTCAATATTCATCGGATCCTAGCAAACACGGCATATAGAATTACATAAGATCAATCTCAATCATGATAGGCAGCTCACGAGATCTAAACATGGAGGCATATGAGGAGGAGACAACCATCTAGCTACTGCTATGGACCCGTAGTCCAGAGATGAACTACTCACGCATCACTCCGGAGGCAGGCACGGTGATGTAGAAGCCGCCGGTGATGATTTCCTCTCCGACAGGCTGCTGGAAAACAACTCCAGAACCCTCCTGATCTAGGGTTGACGGTGACAGCGGCCGCGGAACTTTTTCGGGGATTTTGATCAGGTGCTTTGGGTTTTCCATCCGGGGGGGTTAAATAGGCGAAAGGGCAGAGGCGGTTGTCGCACCCGGACTTCTAGAGGATACTCACAGTCCGCTAAACAGTAGAGGAAATGGCTTACGGGGCATACCGGCACCCGCATCTCAATATGAGCAGGCCAACACGTAAACGTGTGACAACCATTCTCTACTATCCATCATCTGCGTAAACCATCCCATAGAAATCAGGACACTTCCGTTGACGTAGTTCATAACATACACACACGGTACGTCAACGGCCTTAGAACAACTGATATCACAACATATCTCTAAGACACAAAAAATTGAAATAAGTTGCAAATGGCTCTCACTAGAGCAGAGATAGCAAATACAATCATCCAGAGGAGACATGTCCCAACAATTCATCATTACATCACAGCGTAAGCATCCAAAATGTCTGAGTACAGACAAGATCCAAATAGGCCTAAGAGGCCGAGAATGAAAGGAAAACGGAGCCCATCCACGTAGTCTCGGATCCTGCCCGGGTCCGCTATCT
Source organism: Alopecurus myosuroides (assembly GCA_028641055.1). Taxonomy (NCBI): domain Eukaryota; kingdom Viridiplantae; phylum Streptophyta; class Magnoliopsida; order Poales; family Poaceae; genus Alopecurus; species Alopecurus myosuroides. The sequence goes on from CM054063.1 coordinate 345,506,250, forward strand.
ACTCGTCAGCAGCCTCGTCAAACTCCACGTAGTAGCCATCACGGGGATCCTCGTAAGCGTAGTCTCCGGAAACCACAGCCCCAAAGGGGTCAGAACATAAACGTACTGGCAAGCAAGACTCACAAGATACCAAAGTGTACCCGACAACACCAAGTACAGATGCTTTGGGTTCAACGGAAGAATAGGTGATACAAAAGATGCGGTAGCTGACTGCACTAACCAACTATAGAACATACTACAACTTCCGGCTAACAGAGAGGAGATAAGATAGCGTATCGTAACCAACTACCAACTAACTCCAAACAAACCCATCCTAGATCTCGCCCCTTATCCAAAGAAGCAATCCGAGGATAACTCACACAGTTGGATTAATGATGGTTCAAGTTATTGTGTCAATAAGACTATTACTAGTCAAGTTATCATTGGTTAGGTGTAAGTTGTTCTGAGTACTTGTTAGCCAGTACTTTCACCAAGTCATCCATAACCGCGGAAAACACGGCTTCTCGAGAAGATTTATCCCTGCAGGGGTGCACCAATTTGGCCGTACACGTAAGAATAACCCGCCAGATGGAATGCCTCCCACCAAGCGGGGCACTCAACACAACTCAACTCTTCTTCGCATCAAACCCAAAGAACCACGTGCTGTGCGTGCGCGGCTAATCGAGCCCCCACGAAGAAAAGGGGGACCCTCATAGCACTCTAAGACCACGCCGCCCTAAATGCCGACTACAAAAGTTCCACCCTGGCCTCGGGTTCGTACCTGCATATGCGTGCATCAAATGGAAAGCCCGAACTAAGTGTGGTGATTTGGACGAGATGCGAATCGAATCAAATTGAGGGGGGCGCCCATACACGCTTCCCACATGCGGTTAGTGCGCTCATCATGGATCAGTAGACAAGACCCTATTCCTAATTAGGGTCGACACTAGCAGGCCTCAAAACCACGCCGGGCCTCCTTGCCGGTGCCTTATCATCAAATTATTATTACCTCAAACATTAACAGGTTGATTGTTTAAACATCGAGCCCCAGAACATAATAAAATATGGTAACAGAAGTAACGGACAACAGACTCGAGCAGTAACAACCCTAAGCATGCTAGTAAGACACGGCCAACAAGCAATGGGGTTATAGGGGTGGAGGTGAGGCTATATCAGGGTTAAAGGATAACATGTGATAGGATCGGAACACAAGCAACGATTCATAGGGCTAGCAGAATAGACAATGGAAAGTATCGGTATCCAATGTGGAAAGGAACACAATGGTTCATGTGAGTAAATACTTTCCTGCGAACTCATCAGCCTGGTACTGAGCTAGATCCTCAGAAGGGGTGTCGTAAGTATCGTCTGTCTCAACATCGTCGTCTATCCGAGAAGAGGCAAACAAACAACGCAAAGAGACAAACAATCAATAACATGGCATAGTGCACAATCATGGGATGATGCATGACCATTTAATTGATGCATCAAAAATAACCTAGTTGACATGGTAACATAACATGATTAAATGGACCCACATGCAATTTGGATTGCCTATGGAAAGCCCATGAATTATGGTTGAATTAAATGGTCTACAACTAAACAACATGTGTAAGTGAATTAGCATGATGCATGGATGAGGAAAACAGAAAGAAAACAACCTTAGGTGCAATTTGAAATAAGGTTTACCAAGTTTGGAGTTTTATTTATTAAGATGTGAAATTTTGGTTCCTTAAAGGTGTTACACAAGCATTTGTTGTTTTCACCAATTTTAATTGTTCAAAATAGATAACAAAGTTCATGTTTGAAAAGAACACAAAATTTTAAGTGGAATACATGTTTCACTTGTGGAAAAAGGATTTAAAATAAATTACTTATGAATTAAACAAGTTTAAACAAGAATTAGATGAATTTAATTCAAGTATGAATTTATTTGAATTTTTTTTATTTGTTCAAATCATTAAACCAAATTCATATTTGAAAAGTTTATGTTTTCCTGGTTTGAAAACATATTTTATATGTTCAAAAATAATTTAATTTGAGCAAGTTATGAATTTAGCAAATTTTAAATGATTTAAACAAGGTTTAAATTATTTACCCAATTTTAATTATTCAAATCATGAAACAAAATTTATATTTGGAAAGGTGGTTTAATTTAGCATGGAAAACATATTTTATTTGTGTTATTTGAATTAAGTTTGAATTAGTTATGAAATTAACCAAATTTAAAAGGAGTTGTTGGAATTTGAAATTTGAATGCATTTGAAATGTTCAAAACAGAAAACAAATGATTTAAATAGGTAGAGAATTTAATTTGGTTCAGTAAACATATTTTACTTATTTTATTTGAAGTTGTAATTCAAAGGTTAGTTGCATTTTTGAATCAGGGACTAAACTGTAATTAGTTTGGACTGGAATTAAAAGAAAAGAAAAAGACAGAAACTAAATACACCTCGCAGTGCCTAGCTTAGGTCACTGACAAAGGGGGCCCTGGCCACGGTGGCCTGCTTGGCAGCACGCGTGGCAACCAAGGCCACTGGCAGGTGGGCCACGGGCGCCCGCGTGGCAAAGCAAAATGTGGGGGATTAAATCCGCCCGCGGGGACTCGAACCCTTGACCTGGGCGCGCGCATGCAGTGTTGCTACCACTGCGGTAGCGAATCGGTTTTGTCAGTAACGGACGCGCGGTGAGGTTGAGATTCAGATCCTGGTCGTTCTCTGAAACTGAACAAATTCAGTTCACTGAATTCTGTCGACAGTGGCCGCAGGTGGACGCCGGCGACGGCGGCTCGTGGTGCTGCGCTGCTGCTCGTGCACGATTGCGTGTGCTGTGGTTGTGCGCGCACTCGTGCAGAGAGGACAGAGGGGCGAGGGAAGGTGACGGTGACGCTCACCTCGAGGGACAGAAGGAGTAGGCGAGCTCGGAGAGGATGGCCGGCAACGGAGAGGACGGCGGCGGCGTCGTAGGCGTTCCCAGCCCCCGTGGAGGTGTCAAAGAGGATGAGGGGGCCACGGGGATCTCGTTCCCGGCCCTAGCTCGCGCAGAGAGCCATCGGGCGCGGTGATCGCCGGAAAGATTCAGAGGTGGCGCCGGTGGTGAGGTTCAGAGAGAAAGAGGTGGCGCAGTGGGAGAGAAACAGAGGGGGAAAACGACGGCGATGAGGGAGATAGGTGGAGGTCTAGGCTAGGGCAGCTCGGGGGAGCTAGGGTTAGCTATATAGAGGAGTAGGGGCGAGCGCGGCCGTCTGCTACTCCTCTGCGTCGACGTGGATGCCCTTGATGAACGCCGTACAGGAGGAAGAGGGAGTGGGGGGGTACCGGGCCGGTTGGTGGGCTGGGCCTGCCCACTGCCTGCCCTACCCCTCTCTTTTCTATTTTTTTTTTGTTCTGTTTGTTTTTTTTTTGCTGAAAAGAGAAAGGAAGAAAAAGAATAGGTTTTGGGGTTTAGAAAATTTTAGGAAAAATTTGTAACAATTATTTATGGTAACAGCAACATTGTGCAATCTTTGGTTTTCAAAATATTTCAACTATGTTGCTGTTTGAAATTTGTTTGAATTTGATTGAATTTTTGGTATTAATGGAAATAATTGAACTTAAGCAACTTAAAGTTTTTAAATTCAAGTTTACTTGAAACAAATTATTGATTTTGTTTTGTAATTTTCATAACTTCAAAAATGGTTGCTGTTTGGAAGTTTAATTTGAATTTGAATGCAAATTGAATTAAGTGAATTATTAAAATGAACCATTTGATAGTTTAAACTTTAAAGTTTAATGGAAACAAATGGATGTTTTAATTTGAACTTTTTATTTTGAAAAATTGTAACAGAGCAAGTATGAAACAAATATTTTAATTTGGTTTGAAAATTCAAATAGGAAACAAAGGAAAACAAATGCCAAAACAAATGCAATGATGATGTCATGATGCAAAACATAAAATAACAAGAAATAAAACATTCTAGGGGTTGTTTTCATACTTGGGATGTTACAAAACGCCCCCCCTTGAAGGAATCGTGCCCCGAGATTTCTACTGAGAAGTGAAAATGTCCGGATACTTCTTGCGAAGATCCTCTTCGGTCTCCCACGTTGCCTCTTTATCGGAATGATGGGACCACTGCACTTTCAAGAACTTGGTGCTCTTGTTGCGAGTCTTACGCTCGGTCTCATCGAGAATTCGAACAGGGTGCTCCTCATAAGATAGATCTTCTTGCAGTTCAATGGAATCATGATCAACTGCACGATCTGGATCTTTGAAACACCTCTTTAGTTGTGACACGTGAAACACATCGTGCACCTTGGATAGCTTTTCTGGAAGTTCAAGACGATAGGCATTTTCCGCACGCCTTGAGAGAATGTTGAAAGGACCAATGTATCTTGGTGCAAGTTTTCCTTTCACACCAAAACGATGAGTGCCTCTGAGGGGAGTTACACGGAGATATGCTTTGTCACCAGGTGCATAGATCATATCCCTGTGCTTGCTGTCATAGTAGCTTTTCTGACGAGACTGAGCAATCTTGAGATTGTCACGAATGATGCGAACTTTCTCTTCGGCTTCCTTAACAATGTCAGGGCCTAAGAGTGAACGTTCACCAGCTCCAGACCAATTGATTGGACTCCTACATCTGCGGCCATAGAGAGCTTCAAATGGTGCCATGCCTAGGCTTGCCTGGAAGCTGTTGTTGTAGGAGAATTCAGCATATGGAAGGCATTCCTCCCATTTCATGCCAAAGGAGATACCACATGCTCTGAGCATATCCTCGAGAATCTGATTGACTCTTTCAACTTGCCCTTGAGACTGAGGGTGATAAGCTGTGCTGAACAGAAGTTTGGTGCCCAGAGCTTCTTGAAAGCTTTTCCAGAAATGAGACGTGAAGATGCTTCCACGGTCTGAGCTTATTTCCAATGGAACACCATGAAGAGGAACAATCTTTGCTGTGTAGAGCTCTGCTAACTGGCTAGCTGAGATTGTTTCTTTGACAGCAAAGAAGTGAGCTACTTTAGTGAGGCGATCAATCACAACGAAGATTGCATCGTTGCCCTTCTTGGACTTTGGAAAACCAGTGACGAAGTCCATTTCGATCATGTCCCACTTCCACTCAGGGATTTTTAGAGGTTGTAGAAGACCGGCTGTCTTCTGATGAACTGCCTTAACACGTTGACAAACGTCGCATTCAGAAACGTATTGAGCAATTTCACGTTTCATGCCAGGCCACCAATACAGCGTCTTGAGATCCTGGTACATCTTTGTACTTCCAGGGTGTATGGAGAGAGGAGTTTCATGAGCCTCCTTGAGAATGACATCTTTGAGACTTTGAATTTGAGGAACCGCTATGCGTCCTTCGAAGAACACAGTTCACTTGTCATCAATTGAGAAGGACTTAAATTTCTCCTTGCCTTCTTTGATGTGTTCTACCATCTTCTTGATTTCAGCATCACGAAGTTGTTCAGAACGAATCTTGTCCTCGAGAGTTGGACTGGCTGTCAAGTTCGCAAGATAACCTTGAGGAACAAGACCAAGCTTGAGCTTCTGGAATTCTTCATGAAGAGGAGATTGGCTTTCCATGATCCTGAGATTATTGCAATACGACTTGCGACTGAGAGCATCGGCCATAACATTAGCCTTGCCTGGAGTGTAAGAAATGGTGAGATCAAAGTCTTTAATCTTTTCAATCCATCTCCTTTCCCTGAGGTTTAGATCTGGTTGAGTGAAGATGTATTTCAGACTCTTATGATCGGAAAAGATTTCAGTGCGATTACCCAACAAGTATTGCCTCCATTTCTTGAGGGCAAACACAACTGCTGCAAGTTCAAGGTCATGTGTGGGATAATTGAGCTCATGTGCGTTCAACTGACGTGAAGCATAAGCCACAACTTGACGTTCTTGCATAAGAACTGCACCTAGACCTTGGAGAGAAGCATCACAGAATATTTGGAAAGGTTTGGAAGGATGTGGGCCAACCAGAACTGGTGTAGAAGTGAGTTTAGTCTTTAGGAGATTGAAACTCTCATCACATTGTGGAGACCAAACGAACTTCTTGTCCTTCTTTGTGAGATCAGTGAGAGGTTTGGCAATCTTGGAGAAGTTTTGGACGAAACGACGGCAATAGCTAGCTAAGCCAAGAAAACTTCTTACTTGCTTTACCGTCTTTGGAGGTTTCCAATCAACAATTGCTTTAACCTTTTCTGGATCAATGGCTATGCCCTTGGCGGAGATGACATGACCAAGGTAAGCAACTTCTGGAATCCAGAACTCACATTTGGAGAATTTGGCATATAGACGATGCTCGCGAAGTTTCATGAGAGTGAGACGAAGGTGTTCTTCATGCTCTTCCTCGGATTTTGAGTAGACAAGAATGTCATCCAGATATACCACAACGAACTTGTCGAGGTATTCATGGAAGACAGAATTCATGAGTCGAGAGAATGTCGCTGGTGCATTGGTGAGACCAAAGGACATGACGGTGAATTCATATAGACCGTAGCGAGTGGTGAAAGCTGTCTTTGGAATATCCTCTTTTCTGATCTTTATCTGATGGTAACCCATTCTCAAATCCAACTTTGAGAATATTGTGGCTCCAGCAAGTTGATCAAAAAGATCATAGATACGAGGAATTGGATACTTGTTTTTGATGGTTTTCTCGTTAAGAGGACGATAGTCAACAACGAGTCTCTTTGTGTGATCCTTCTTCGCAACGAACAGAGTTGGGCAACCCCAAGCCGAGGAACTAGGTTGAATGTAACCTTTTTCCATGTACATATCGATTTGCTCCTTTAACAGCTTCAGTTCAGGAGGAGCTATCTTGTATGGATGCTTAGAGATTGGAGCAGTACCTGGTTCAAGCTCGATCACGAACTCAACTGCTCTGTCCGGAGGCATCCCTGGCAACTCTTCTGGAAAGACGTCAGGGAATTCACAAACCACCGGAACATTTTCAAGCAAAGGAAGAGGTTTTGCATCGAGGGTGCATAGCTGAGTGGAACTTGATTCATTTGGAGAATAGACTATCTGGCCAGAAGGGTGGAACAGAGTTTTTGACTTTTGAGCACAGTCAATCGTAGCTTTATTGGCCTTCAACCAATCCATGCCAAGAATGACATCAATGTCAGAATTGCCAAGCAGTATGAGGGAAGCAAGGAATATGTGGCCTCCAATTAGGATTTGATTTCTGTGACTGATCTGAGACGTTTGCATAGTTGCTCCAGAGGAGTTTACTAGTAGCGGGGAACCCAAACCAACAAAAGGGAGTTTAACTGCTGTCGCAAAGATCTTTGACACGAAAGAATGCGATGCTCCGGTATCAAACAACACTTTATCTGGAAAAGAGTTTACGGGTAATATACCGAGAACGACGTCAGGAGCTTCCTCAGCTTTGTCGATCTTGACATGATTCACCCTTGCGGTCCTCCCGACAGGCCTGTTGTTGGAGTTGAAGGCCTTAGGCGGGGGAGCGCGCACCATTGCCTGGTTTGTGTTGGGACGAGGTGGTGGTGGAGGTAGCTGCCTCTGCGTGCACTTGTCAGCGTAGTGCCCCGTCTGCTTGCACTTGTAGCAAGTGACGACACGAGGAGGCCCTGGCCTTGGCTGCCCGATCGAAGCCCTCTGATCATGCATCTGAGCAGGGTTGGGTGGGCGGGGAGCGAAGCCTGGAAAAGTTTGGGCGTATGGACCCTGAGTGACAGCACCATTTGGCACCCAGATGCGGCGCTTCTGCGGAGGGGTGGTCATGTTGGAGGAGGAACCACACTCACGCAAGTGCTTGCGAGACTCCTCGAACGCCTTGCGCCCATTCTCTTCATTGAGCGCGGTGTTAACGAGCTCCTCGAAGTTGTTGGCCTTGATGTTAGTGAGGGCGTACTTGAGTTCCGGGTTAAAACCTCTGCGGAACCTTTCCATCTTCTTAGCCTCAGTGGACACCTCATCACCAGCGTAACGAGCGAGGCGATTGAACTCACTCTGATAGCCAATGACGTCCAGCTTGCCCTGCTTGAGTGAGCAAAACTCTTCACGCATCCTTTCCATGAGACTATCTGGAATGTGGTGCTTCAGGAAGGCTTCCTTGAAACAACCCCAGGTGATTGGATAGCCAGCTCTCATGGTCTGGTAGTTTTCCCACCAAGTAGCTGCCTGACCCTTCAACAGATAGGATGCATACTTGACCTTGTCTTCCTCAGCAACGTGAGCAATCTCCAGAGCCTTAGCTATCTCACGGATCCAGTCATCAGCATCCAGAGGCTCGCGTGTGGCCACGAAAGCTCTCGGCCCCAGACTGAGAAACTCCTTGATGCTGACTCGTGGAGTATTCTGGTTGTTGTTCTGATTAGTCTGGAACTGGGCCATCTGCGTCATGACTTGGGTCATCTGAGTCAACAGCTCCGTGATTGGCGGTGGCTCAGGCGGGGTGTTCCTTGTTGGCGGCATCCTGAATGGAAATGCATTTTAGCACAATAACAGAAAAGGATAGACTTGGCAACCGAAAGAGCGATTATTCCGACGCATGAATAGATAACCGACAGGTACATCATCACATTTTCAAATACATCAGAATATCCAATACACCATAAATGGTTTGAATGCCAAAGGATAACTAAACATAGCTAAGAATGGATACATCGATACTCCCATGCTCATCACGCAGGACGTCGACTACGAGTACGGCGAGAGGTACAGTGAGGAGCATGCCCACGAAAGTAGGTAGAACGACGATCCACATAGATCTGACGTGGTCTAAGAGCGACTCTAGGTGTGGTGAAGTACATAGCGTCGACTCCCTGTGCTCCAAAGCGTGGAATCCCAGTGTAACCAGCACCGAGGTTGAGGAGTGGACCTCTGATCGGCTCGTAACCTCCAGCATCTGGCAGACGACGACCAACTGGCTGATCGAAACGTGCGAAGCGCTCGTCTCCAACAAAGTCTGTGGTGTACGTCGCCAGACGAGTCAAAGCGAGGTAAAGCTGCTCTCTGACTGAAACCAACTCCTGAGATAGTGTGCTGGCAACTGCGTCACTGTGCCTCACAAACTGAGCGGTGGTGTGCAGCCTGGAGTTATCATGCTCGTAGACATCCAAGTTGTCGTAGAGAGTGAAGTGAGCTCCCTCCGAAGTGATGTAACCACGGGGGATGTGGCGATAGATAGAATCGTCAAATCCCCAGTAGTCAGCACGAAGGACGGTGAGACTCACATAAGCTGTCTGCTGCACAGCCGTATCCACTGTGGAACCTACTGCCTCGTAGCGGTGGACTACGCTCATGCCATCATCTGACAGAATGTAGACGATAGCCTGGTAGTAGGTCTGGTCAAACTCTCGCTGCTGCTCGTAGACCTGGTACTCTCGTGCCCAACGGAAACCCAGAAAAGTGACCATGTCTCTCAGCATCTCCGGATAACCGGCGGTGCTCTCACAACGAGTCATCCGAACCACCTGCGGGTAGAACCTGAGATCCATCTGCAGATGATCGGGGAAGTTTTGATTAGACGCCGGTAGAAGAACTGAAGTGGAAAGCAACAACAAGGTTTGAACGGACGATAAGGATGTTGAGAAGAACAGGATATCGAAGCAACACCGGGAAACACGAGACCAAAAACTCCTGAGGTACTATGGAAAACCCATCCGGGCTTCTAAATGATCAATATCTACTGCTTAAGGAATAGAGGATTTGCTTCCGGGGCTTACACGCCTCCGTTCTCAATCATGAGTAGGCAACATGATAAATCATGTCACAACCACCTCCATTCCTATGGTCTAGTAGATATAACTATCCTAGAGAAACCAAGATACGTGAAAACCTAACTTGAAAGTTTAGATGAGAAGGGAAAACAACGTTGCACTTCCTTACCAGAAAAGGGAGGGTGGGTGGGGAAAGAAATAAAAGAAAAGAATTCCTACTCTCGCGTTTCATTTTTCCTAAATAGCTACAAAATAGTTTCTAGACTCAACTACGACCAGTAAAAGGGGATCCTACAGGCAGACAGGCTCTGATACCATTTGTCGCACCTGGACTTCTAGAGGATACTCACAGTCCGCTAAACAGTAGAGCAAACGGCTTACGGGGCATACCGGCACCCGCATCTCAATATGAGCAGGCCAACACGTAAACGTGTGACAACCATTCTCTACTATCCATCGTCTGCGTAAACCATCCCATAGAAATCAGGACACTTCCGTTGACGTACTTCATAACATACACACACGGTACGTCAACGGCCTTAGAACAACTGATATCACAACATATCTCTAAGACACAAAAAATTGAAATAAGTTGCAGATGGCTCTCACTAGAGCAGAGATAGCAAATACAATCATCCAGAGGACACATGTCCCAACAATTCATCATTACATCACAGCAGAAGCATCCAAAATGTCTGAGTACAGACAAGATCCAAATAGGCCTAAGAGGCCGAGAATGAAAGGAAAACAGAGCCCATCCACGTAGTCTCGGATCCTGCCCGGGTCCGCTATCTACTCGTCAGCAGCCTCGTCAAACTCCACGTAGTAGCCATCACGGGGATCCTCGTAAGCGTAGTCTGCGGAAACCACAGCCCCAAAGGGGTCAGTACATAAACGTACTGGCAAGCAAGACTCACAAGATACCAAAGTGTACCCGACAGCACCAAGTACAGATGCTTTGGGTTCAACGGAAGAATAGGTGATACAAAAGATGCGGTAGCTGGCTGCACTAACCAACTACAGAACATACTACAACTTCCGGCTAACAGAAAGGAGATAAGATAGCGTATCGTAACCAACTACCAACTAACTCCAAACAAACCCATCCTGGATCTCGCCCCTTATCCAAAGAAGCAATCCGAGGATAACTCACACAGTTGGATTAATGATGGTTCAAGTTATTGTGTCAATAAGACTATTACTAGTCAAGTTATCATTGGTTAGGTGTAAGTTGTTCTGAGTACTTGTTAGCCAATACTTTCACCAAGTCATCCATAACCGCGGAAAACACGGCTTCTCGAGAAGATTTATCCCTGCAGGGGTGCACCAATTTGGCCGTACACGTAAGAATAACCCGCAAGATGGAATGCCTCCCACCAAGCGGGGCACTCAACACAACTCAACTCTTCTTTCCATCAAGCCCAAAGAACCACGTGATGTGCGTGGGCGGCTAATCGAGCCCCCACGAAGAAAAGGGGGACCCTCATAGCACTCTAAGACCACGCCGCCCTAAATGCCGACTACAAAAGTTCCACCCTGGCCTCGGGCTCGTACCTGCATATGCGTGTATCAAAAGGAAAGCCCAAACTAAGTGTGGTGATTTGGACGAGATGCGAATCGAATCAAATTGAGGGGGCGCCCATACACGCTTCCCACATGCGGTTAGTGCGCTCATCATGGATCAGTAGACAAGACCCTTTTCCTAATTAGGGTCGACACTAGCAGGCCTCAAAACCACGCCGGGCCTCCTGCCGGTGCCTTATCATCAAATTATTATTACCTCAAACATTAACAGGTTGATTGTTTAAACACCGAGCCCCAGAACATAATAAAATATGATAACAGAAGTAACGGACAACAGACTCGAGCAGTAACAACCCTAAGCATGCTAGTAAGACACGGCCAACAAGCAATGGGGTTATAGGGGTGGAGGTGAGGCTATATCAGGGTTAAAGGATAACATGTGATAGGATCGGAACACAAACAACGATTCATAGGGCTAGCAGAATAGACAACGGAAAGTATCGGTATCCAATGTGGAAAGGAACACAATGGTTCATGTGAGTGAATACTTGCCTGCAAACTCAGCAGCCTGGTACTGAGCTAGATCCTTAGAAGGGGTGTCGTAAGTATCGTCTGTCTCAACGTCGTCGTCTATCCGAGAAGAGGCAAACAAACAACGCAGAGAGACAAACAATCAATAACATGGCATAGTGCACAATCATGGGATGATGCATGACCATTTAATTGATGCATAAAAAATAACCTAGTTGACATGGTAACATAACATGATTAAATGGACCCACATGCAATTTGGATTGCCTATGGAAAGCCCATGAATTATGGTTGAATTAAATGGTCTACAACTAAACAACATGTGTAAGTGAATTAGCATGATGCATGGATGAGGAAAACAGAAAGAAAACAACCTTAGGTGCAATTTTAAATAAGGTTTACCAAGTTTGGAATTTTATTTATTAAGATGTGAAATTTTGGTTCCTTAAAGGTGTTACACAAACATTTGTTGTTTTCACCAATTTTAATTGTTCAAAATAGATAACAAAGTTCATTTTTGAGAAGAACACAAAATTTTAAGTGGAATACATGTTTCACTTGTGGAAAAAGGATTTAAAATAAATTACTTATGAATTAAACAAGTTTAAACAAGAATTAAATGAATTTAATTCAAGTATGAATTTATTTGAATTTTTTTATTTGTTCAAATCATTAAACCAAATTCATATTTGAAAAGTTTATGTTTTCCTGGTTTGAAAACATATTTTATATGTTCAAAAATAATTTAATTTGAGCAAGTTATGAATTTAGCAAATTTTAAATGATTTAAACAAGGTTTAAATTATTTACCCAATTTTAATTATTCAAATCATGAAACAAAATTTATATTTGGAAAGGTGGTTTAATTTAGCAT